>VWZV01016535.1:2203403-2219316 GCA_013397155.1 Irena cyanogastra
CCCCGGGCAGCTCCCGGCGCGGCCCCGCGCCCACCTGCCGCAGGCCGCGGAGGGGGTGCGCCGGGCGGGGCGCCGGGCCCGCCGTGCCCCGCGGGGAAGGGGCGGTTCACTGGCACCCTCGGGAGCTACAGGTGTCCGCTCCCCACGCTGTCCGCTCCCCACGGTGTCCGGCCACCGGTCCCGTCCCGGGGCCTCCGCGTGCCTTCTGCGGCGACTTTCGCCAGGCACAAATAACTACAAATGCGCCTGCGGAGGGGCGTCGATACGCACCGTCTGATCAGCTCGTGTGAAAGCATGGCCAGAAAAATCTCCTAAATCATCACAGCCGTAAATAAGTCAGTTAAAATGTATAGAATGTAGAAAAAATAATTATTTTAACATTTCTACTTACCCAGAATTTCCATCAACTTCTCTGCGTTTTCCTTTCCGGATGTACTTGGTGATTATAAAGCAGTTCAGCTAGACAGTGTTCTATGGGTCCGCATTTTGATTATCAAAAGCAGAATGAATGTAAAAGTGGCTTTTCAAGGACAGTAATTAGTTTCTTTTAAAGTAGCTAACAACATTAACCTGCTTCAGCCATCCAAGTGTAAACTATAATGCTTTTAAACATGGATTTTATATAGAAGCTCTGTTGGAATTATAAAGTGAAGATTTAGAGTATATGTTCCTTTTGTCTCTCATCTTTGAAAGAAGATCTTACAAAACATAATATTGAGGGTAGTATGATGATGATGTAAAGCTGAATACTTGAGACTATCATTGTTGGTAGGAAGTGACCTGTTTTCAAGTAAAGTGAAAATAATTTCTAGATTATTGTACAGATAACAAATTTAGAATAAGGACAGATATTTCTCTATAATGTGTCAACTTTAGTCTGAAATACAGTGAAACAGATAAACAATAACTTATGTACTTTGAGAAGAAATCTTAATAGATATGTTGAGTGCTGTGTCTAATAACTGTTATTCTGTGTCATTTTATAGACACTTAGAAAAGGTACTTCTTACCTGCTTGATAAATAGATGATAAAATATTAATAAAATCAATTAGTATCTGCTAGCAATTCCTGCTGTCCAGAAAGTGAAGAAGGATGTATTGCAACTGGGCTATAACGTTCTCTTTTGATTAGTCTGAAAATTACCCACTCTAGAAGCAATGACTCAGTTGATTTGGCATATCTTACAAAGATATTTTACTTACAAATTGAATCTTGGAAGGCTGTGGTTCCAGAGTCGGGGTTTTGGGGGCGAGATGAGCTTATGTTTTATCCAACTGGCCCACAAAGTCCCGCTTTTGGTGGTCACTTTGTTCTGCAAAAGAAAACAGCACATTATGGCTCTTACACTGGACAGTAAACTTAGTAGTAAACTACTGCTGCACTTAGTAAAGGGCTATTATACACTTTAAATAAATAATCATGTTCTAGCTTTATGTTGTCTTCAGCAATAAAAAAGTGGATAGAAAGTAAAATAATACCGAAAGTTAAACATAAAAGTTTTCTAATTGTTGGTGGTGTTTTTCTCTTAAAAAGCCAGCAAAAACTGAAGAAAAAGTCACCTTTCAAAGGGTGGTCATGCAATACAGGTGAATTGGGAGAAAATATGGTCCCTAGAAAAGAGAGGCAGTTTAAACCTTGAAAAAAATATTTTAAACACTGGTAGCATTTATATTGTCAATCCTTGCCTCATTTGTTTTTGCTCACAAAGTATTCATTTGTAATGTATCTCTTGAACGTTCCTTTATGTCTGTCTATGTGTGTCTACATGTCTTTATCTATGATTCATTTTAAAGACTGCTAATTGTTTCATTTTAAAGACTGCTAATTTTTGTATTGCTAAAAGATGTGGAATATATTATTGTGAGTAAGGCAGTGTAAACCTGTGCTTGGTAGAACTGTTTAGGTTTATGTTGCTATTTATATTTTAGCATCAATATCCTAAAGAATGGAAGTATTATTTTTACTTAAAAGTTACATAGCTGTACTTTCCTCATGGGATTCTAGAAAGTGTTGAAAACACTGGTAGATGTACTGAACTTTCTCGTGGTTCCAAATATACTGCACAGATGTTTAACACTGAATGAACACATGATACTCACACAATGTAATTTATACAATGTTTCACATATACAGGATATTCACACAACATACATGCAGGAGCTCAGCTGGTGTAAATGTGTCTGTCACAGTTTTGGCATTTAATGCCAGCTAATCACCTGCTTAAGCTACACATAAACATCCAGACATTCACATTGTGGTCACATTGTCATTGCAGTCAGGTTAATTTTAAGTGTTGGCTTACACAGACTGAATCAATTTGAGTATTTCAAAAAGGCCTGGAAATTCAGCTGAAGTGAGACAGTGACACACTGTTAAAGCAAAGTTCTTGGCATGAGATTTATCTGATGACTATATGCAGGATCTGTACATTTATGCAAATGAATATCAGGATGAGTTATCAAGATTTTTCTACAGAATTCTCACATTTTACATTTTATTGCAATATAATTGCAACACAAGTGAAATAGAATGTATCCAAACCTCTGCAACAAATTCCTCACTTGTTTAAGACTGAAATCTGATTTGGAGGAGCTTAGGTCAGAACTGTGGTGCTAATATGCTTTTAGCTACTATTTTCCATGAAATAATACTGTTCAGAAGCAGCATTTATGAAAGGTTAAATTTTCATAAGCCAACTGTAGAAATTTTTTATTTTTGAATTATGCTAGAGTATATTAGTACTTAGTTTGTGTATACATTCCAGACTTGTGCAGTCTTCCTAGCTGTCAGATTTGGATTGCTTTAATTCCTGTGGTCTCTCCTCTAGTATTCTGAGAATGTAAGAGCAAAGAATCAGAGATGAGAAAGTAGATCAATGTGAGGATCTTGCTTTAAGGGAAAAGAGAAACACATCCAAACATCAGTGGGGATCAGCTCTGCTCTGCTGAAATACCACAATTGCTTCTTACCAACTGTTACTTAAAAGCTCTTAAATTAAAATGTAATTTTGTACAGCTACTTCCAGTAGATGTAAAGATCACACTTTGTTAATCAGCTATTTTTAGATTATTTTTTAAAATAGATTTTATCTGGCTTTCTACTGAGGATATATAAAATTCACTTGCATTCCTTCTAGCACCAATGACCTAGCTATAGAATTAGTACACTATTTAAATGATTAATGAGCAGTGTTAAAGAACACAGTCATGCTTCTGTAGGCCTTCCTCATACAATATTTTTATTCACATTATTTTCCAATCAATAAGCTTACAGAAAGAGGTCCTGTTTGTCTCTGGTACGCAGTAGAACAGATAATTTTCTCCTGCTATAGATATCATGCATGTATTTTAAACTTTAAATGTGTGTTCATTTTGTATGTGTTATTTAAATTAACGATGATTAGACAAAACAGTGATAGGTTTCCTAAACATCTGTGTTATAAAAATTTGATCTCTTTCCCTCACACTGGTTTTCCCAGCAGGTTTGCGTGCAGCTTGGGGTGCTGGCCTCAGAGCTGAGACTCCTGATGTGCACTGTGTATCCATAGTATAAATAATTAAATACCTGGGATCAGTCTGTCTTGCTATTTGATATGAAAAAAGAAATTTACAGAAGATAAAAAGTAGATGGTATGTTTGTAATAAAGTAATAAAAATTACTTTTTCTTCAGATAAAAAAGTCATTAATTATTGAAAAAAATTAGAAATATCAACCCAAATTATTTCTTGCATTTATGATTTACAAAATTGAAAGTCCAACTAGCTATTTTTCTATTTAGAATAAACTTAAAACTACATTTTTAGAATGACTTTTCTGCTTTTTTTAAGCAAACCTTTAAAAAAACCAGCTTACAAACACACTGAATCAGCAGAGGATTACCAAATGGCCTAATCTGTTTACTTTTGCAATTTTATTGAAAGCAGTGAAAAGATCAGGATCTCCACTGGAATCCTGTTTGGAGATTGGTCTGGGGCCTGTATTTTCTGAGGCGAGGCCTCAACCTTTGACACCTCCTGGTCCCCTGTTGCAACAGAAAAGTTTTGTGACTCCCTTGTGATCCAGCCACAGAAAAAGAGAGAGAGAGGTAATGACGCCAAGTTTGCAAACTCATGACCTGGAACAATTAAAATTTTGCTTTACTAAAGGCTACAGAATCAGTTGTCCTTTCCTAGGAAGCTACCCAGAGTTTTTCCAGGGCACCTGAGGTCTGATTTTTAATCTGTGCCTTGTTCTTTGCTCCCTCTTGCAGTGTTACACACCAGCACTGAGTCCCTGTGGAAAACCTGGGCCTCATGCCACAAGAAAGGTCTATACAAACACAAACCACTATGTTCAGACATATTTTCTAAAGTCACTCAAATTTTCTAAATTTGAAGTCAGTCAAATTTTCTAAATCACTCAAAAGATAATTTTACCTGCCTTGAAAATTGTATTTAGAAACCTATGAAGCAAAGACAAAACAAAGAAGTGGATTTGTTAAAATAGGTTTAAAAGATGAGAGGAAAATCACTGCTATCACCTGGAAGCTGCACCTGTAGTGGAAGACATGGTAAAAAAGTGGTGCAGATCACGTGGCTTGAGACTACAAAGCTTCTGGTGAAATCAATGAACTTAAAGCATCGTTTGCCCAGTTCACAGTGCACACCAGTTAATAACTACACTAATCCCTTGCTGCAATGCCATATGCTATTCTCAGTCAAACAGTGCAAACATGTAGGGCATTTGGTAAAGGTATAAACATGGAAAAAAGAAACAAAGAATCAGGGGGTTTTGCCTGTTGTTGAAATGCCCAAATAGTTCCTGTTTACAAAGTTTGGGGGCAAGGGCAATAATTCTATATTCCAGTGTGAATAGGCTTATTCAGCCTGGGAATTTTTTTCAGGACCTTTCTTACAACACCTACAGAGTAAATAAAGATAATATCAACAGAAATAAAGCCCCATGCACTAGTGAGGTGACTGGCTTTGTGAGGTAGCTGATAGGAACCGTTAGCAGTTGGTTCCAGAAGGTTACCCTAATCTCTGACTCCCCGTTGGATGTAAGGCTTTTTAATTACCAACTTTTTTTTAAAATATTGGAATAATAATTGTCTACAGATAGGCTCCAGAGTTTTACTGGTTTTTTTTCCCTGTTTGGAGCATACCTGCTCCTAGCTCAGCTCAAAAGAAGTCTTAAAAATTTGATCCTATTTGACTTCCTAGTATGCTGAATACTTACATTGTTGATATATATGAAAAACTTTTAAACAAACTTATTTTCATCTTTTCAGTTAATACTGTTAATTTTCATTTAGCTGTTAATGGGGGAGACTACAATTCAACAGTATAAAGTAGTATTGATGCTTTTTTGCTATTTGAAGTATCTCACCTTCAGTTAGACAATCCAAATCTTTTATTGCAATCATAGCCTTTCTATATGAACCAATATAAAATAGTTTCTAGACACTAATTTTTTAAGTAAAGATTTTCATTTATAGATAAGGACAAGAATTAAAACAGAACACACACTCCCCCAAAAAATATAAAATGTGTTTTGTCATCTACAACAAGGCATGTATAAAAGGTGGTAGGACAAGGTGAGAAAAAATATTTCAGGATGTTTCAGGACTGGCTCACATGCATCCGGAAAAATAAGTGAATGCAGTAATTGTACTGAAAGGGCATTTCTAGTTGTTAGACATTGCTGCTGTTAAAATTTTCTGGTTTGTGGTCAGCAAAATCTTGCTTTTTGCTTTGATGCTGCTGCTGTTTGTATTAAAGCTTTTTTTTTATAATCAAAGGCCTATTTCAAATCACACAAAGCACACACACCTCTGTCAGTAGGTGTCTGGTTGCTGCTCTAAGTCAGAAGTATCTCCACTGAATTCACTGGATTTACATCCATAAAAATGCAAGTGAGATCATGTTAAAATTTCTGGAACCTGAGAAAAGATTTTAGTTAATTTTTCATATTTTAACACTAACAAAGGGCAAATGTATTACACAGAACAAAATATTAAATAACGTGAGGAATTGAGCATTCCTTTTTTTCAACAATATTATTATATTTTATGCTTGTGCTACAAGAATCTGTGAAGAATATGCCTGTTAGGTGCTATTCAGTGTGGATTGTTTTAAAATAGTAAAGTTCATTGGGCATGCCGATTGAACGGGCATAACTTAAAGTTCAAATGTGCTACCTGTTTTACTAATGATATTTATAAATATGGATAATTCAGCCTACTAAATTGGGATTCCACTTAGTATTTTTATTCTGACTGGTTCTTCTGTGTGTGTGGAAAACTGCCCAGACAGTTCACTGGAAAATATCTTAAAATTCTTTAAAATGAAAGATGTTCTATAATTCTATTATGTATAATTTTCTTCTCTAAATGAATGGTCACTCTGTCACTGAAGCATCCTTAAAAATGAGAAATGCAGGTGCAACAATTAATGATGATTATCCTGGGGTTTTGTTTTGGTTTTTTCCTTCCCTTTGGAGAGCTGAAAGAAGAAAAATTGTCCTGTATTGTCTGGGCTTCATGAAAAATGTATTTCACTTCCCAATAATAGTATTTTTAAGATAGCTGCCTCAAAATTCACTTTATTGCGTGGACAGAACCATTTCATACATCCAGAGCTAATGAATTAGAGGATCCATGAAAAACTACAGTTTTACTATCCAATGGACTAACAGAAAATGACGAAATCCTGAGGTATTGTTGGAAAGTTGTTCTAACTTAAAAATCTTTTCTTTATAGTTTCATTCTTGATGTTCCACAGCATTCACCACTTCCTGCATGGCTTTTAACCGCAGGGAAAATGAGGGACTTTTGGGGGCAGATGTGTTTCCATTACACTATCATAATGCCCCTAAAAATCCTTATTGCTCTTGCAGTATTCTTCTGTATTGCTGGGCCTGGTGAGAACTACTTGAAGACCTAGCTTATAAATAGAGCTTTTCTCTAAAAACACTTTAAAAACACCACTGAGTTTTATTTTGTTTGTCTTATATTATTTTTAGTTGTGTTTACTGTTGCTTAAAATATAAATGGCAAGATATGCAACCACCTGTTGGTAAATAAATGTCATAAGTCATAAATCCAAGGGACATGCTGATAACTGCATGGGATTATGAAGAGGGGTCTGTTTTGGCTTACGAGGAGTGAGGGCTTCATTTTTTTTGTAAAACCAACTTGTTTTTTACGTAAGAATTTAGCATTTATCTATCTGAAGATATGACATGTTTTGCAAGTGAACTCAAATGACTGCTGTAAGTGAGGCTCGCTTAGAATATTTACTGCTTTTGGAAACACACATCAGACCATTTATCAAATGCATAGGTCTGTCCAGTACATTTATTTAAATTAAATGCACCAAAATATTAATGTTTTTTACATAGTGTCAAAGTAAAATTATGATTATACCTGAAGAAGACATTGTGGGTTGTCAGGTATTCTATGCTTACTCAACTCAAAAAAAAACCTCTTTGTGTGGCCGTACCTCTTGCTGAGGCTTCTGAGGAAGGCACAGTCCGTTGGGAATGCAGTCATGCCCTATGGCTCCTCCCATGAAGGGAGAGATGGCCAGAGATCTCCCAGGCAGAGTTTATTCCTGCTGGGTGGCAGGTTCCCCTGGAGCCTGCGGTCTTCAGTTCTGGAAGGAGAAGGCAGAACATACACATGTAAACATGGTTTGTTGTTGTCTTGGTCTTGCAGAGCAATACATCATCAGTTTGACATGTGCAGTGCTGGTAACATTTATTTCAGTAGCTGAGTGTGGGGCACACACAGTACTGTCACTGCTTTGTGTTAAATGTACTCTTGACTTCACTGACTCGCTTAACAGGAATTATACATGGTGTTGCATGGTCCCTCTGACAGTGTCTGCTAATATTTTTAAATACCCTTCAAAATATTTGGTGACATAGGAAAGAAACTAACTGTGTGGATTCACCATAACACTTTTATATTAAAGTTTAATCTCCAGGGAGATGCTCTTCTTCATTCTGCTGTAGGAATGTGTCTCATTTTTAACACAGTAAAATCTTACAGGTCAAGTCACTTCCTAGAGGTCACAAAGCAGCCTTGCTGATGTGACTGAGGCTCAGAACTTTTGGTGCCCAGAGAAATACTACAGTACAAGAAAACTCCTTTCTAGAAGAACATAATGAGCAGTGTCGAACAATTTTGTATTCACAGGTCAAAACACGCTGGAATATGTCCTTCAACATAAAACACTGCAAGATGGAACAGCATTTCAAATTAATGTATAGACAGAGAATAGAAAACAGTCATTACATTGATTTGAAATTTTCACATCAATATTTCAGTGTTCCTATTTGGACTACTGATCACAAGATGATCCCTAGTACCTTCTGACATAAGTGGAAAATATAATACAGACTGGCTTAAGGCTTATCCAGCCTTTATAATTACAGTTACTTACAAGGTATGAAACTAATTGAACTACTAATATTAGTCATAGAGGTCTTTTGCACGTTTTTATTCTGAACATGCCAAGGTGTATGTTCAACATTCTTTTTGTTTCCAAGTGACACTCCTAGGGAAAGACTGCATCTAATTGAAAATGTTTTTAAAAAAGCACGCAACAGCAAATATTCAGTGGAGTTCTGCAGTATAAAGGACCAGGGAAGGGAGCACTCCCTGAACTACAATTTGTATCACCTTTATATAGAAGATTTAATATGAACAGAGTGGAGATTTTTGTAAAAGTCTTTTGGAGGCTCTGCTAGTCACAATCCTTTGTAAAGAATACTGTAATAGATTTGAGCATTAAAACTGATCTAATTTTCTATTTTTCCTATCTTATCTTACCTGTAATCTTTCAAGGATATCTGAGTTTTATTTTTCCTAGTATATGCAATTATTAATATAATTTCTTGCATGAATAACTTGTTGATTGAACAGCTGATTCTTGCATATATACCTATTTATATACATACTGGTAGGAAAAGTTAGATTCCTTCTAAATGTGTGCTCTGTAAATATATAAAAATATATTTATCATATGACATTACTTTAAAGAAAAATATATGCTTAGAGAAATTCAAGGAATAGGATCAAAACAAGTAACATGATATTCCAATCCCTTTTACATCTAATAGGAATCATCTGGCATATAACTGTCATTTTGTTTTACACATTTTTATCACTGAAGAATAAGCATTAGAAAATGAGAGTCAAGCGAATGGTTTGAGATGTGTACTTAAACTTCTGAATTCAAATACTTGCTTCAAAATTGTTTATTTTAAATATTTAAATCATTTGGTATGAAACAGTATGTCACAAAAATCTTGGGATCTGATATAGCCTCAGAGGAAGGACTGCAAAACTCATCTGTAAAACTGTCCACTGCAGCTAACAGCACATTGGGAATAGGCTGTGAGCAGGTTTCAGTGTCAAACATTTTGTAAAAGATAATATTTTTCTCTGTTTGTTTTCTTAAATATTAACAAAGCACAGATGTCTATTAGCCTCTTCTTAGTAATTTTGATTTCTTTTAATTATAGAGACAAGAGACATTAACAGGAACAAACAAATTGCTTTCAAAGTTAGAACAGTAGCAAGTAGGTAATTTTTCAAGTAGAATTTCCACAGTGGAAAAGATATTAAGTATTTTTTATACTTAAAAAATGTGCCAAGAAATGAGTAATATGAGAATATTTTGATTCTTTTACAAAATGGAAGAACATTAACAGCATTTTAGTTTTTTTATTTTATATAAAATTCTTGATTAGTAACAGTCTCATAACAGAGAAACAAAAATAGAAGAAAGAGCATGCAATTATTAAATAGACTGAATAAGAGACATTAATCTCATTTATGTATTGAATAAGCCCATTTTTATCTCAAGTTTTGAACACTGCCTCAACTGTATGCAGATTATTTAAAATGTGATTGAGAATATAGAACTTGGCTGATCCATTTTAACAGTGTTTATTTATTTATTTGCTATGCTATTTCACTTCCAGTGTGTTAGATGCAGTTTGTTACCAAATTAAGAGAGTGCCAGTTCTGCTCCAGCCCATTCTTAGGGGTCCCTGTGCAGCTCCTGTGCTGTCACCTGTGGGGAAGTGACTCCAGAGCCAGGCTTCAAGCACAGGCAGCAGCTCTGGGCTGTGGCACAAGGAGGCTGCTCAGGAAAGCCAAGGTAAAGCCACCTAATTCCACAGTGGGCTAGAGAAAGAGGTGGGAAAGGGAAGAGCTATAGCAAAGGGAGTAGCAACTGCAAGGGAGAAACCACTACTCAGAATCTGTAAATAAGTCTATAGAATAAACATAGAATACAGAGTAATATATAAAATATAGAATAAAGCAGCAGAATGTGGCCAGAAGTAAAGGGGAAGGAAGGATTCATCCCAGCCTGCGATGGAGCTTTTCACTGAATGCTTAGTTACGGAAGCAGAAGTGCATACAAAAATAAGCTCCATCAATAAATGGTCATTACTACATTTCTCAATTATATTAAACTGTTTCAGACTTTGTTAATTTGTTGCCATTTATGGCTGATTAAAGATGTGTAAATGGTTGTATTTTTCCTTAACTTTTGAATGTATACAATTTTATTCCCATATTTAAATAATTAGTGCCAAGATTCTGACTAAAGCAGATCGTTGTCATTGTATTATCAACAAGTGCAAATGTCAGTTATGAAGTCCATGGCTGACATAATTTCAGCTATAGCTGGGAGAAAACTGTGTACATACACTTTAGGAACACAAGGAATCAATGCAAGTGAATAAAAATCATTAAAAGAAACCACATATTTTATAATCAGACTTTCATCAAGATATTACCTATTTTATACTTAAGAAATTAAAATAGAAACTGAAATGTCTCAAGATGATTAATTTATTCAGTAGTTAGACTTAACAGGTGAGATTACCCAATAAATAATTGACTGAAAAACTGGAATTCTTAACCAAAATTACTTTGTTGACTACTGGGGCTTGGGTTGTTTTTTTTTAAGGAAAACCTCTTCAAAATTTTCCTTACTTTTCCAATGACAGATTGCATTTTGTAAATTCCTTTAAAAACAAAATCTACAGCCTTGCTATGACTACTGTCTGAGGCTTTTGGAGATCTCAGCTGTGAGAACAGTGTAAATACCAAACAAGATTGTAGCAGGTTAATTTTGATTCAGAGGAAGCAATAAGATATTCCTGTATGATGCCAGGGAATCTGTGCTAATCATTTTTGGAGTGCTGAACTAATCCATAACAAAATTATCCCATGACTGCAGTTGGCAATATGGAGAACTGAATGAGCCCACAAGATCCTGAGACTGTAGTCTGAATCAAACATGGACTTTGTGATATAATCTAGGCTCATACTCAAATAATCTAGATTTAGTATTTTGATAATTCATATGAAATCTTATTTTATGGATTTATTCTAACTTGTACCAGAATGTCACGGTTTTATTCTTTTAAGACTGTCATTGTGTCTAAAACCAAAAAGGAAACAAATCCCTTCTTTGAACATATCTGGAAGGAAAACTCTAAATCTGATTCCAGAGTCTGAGCATCAGGAGGTGAATGTTGCAGCAGGAGGTTCTGGACCCAAGGTCTAGGCCCTGGTTTGCCTTCTGGCCAGTGACAGGGAGGTGCCAAATGCCTGACCAGAACCCAGGTGAGGTCAGGTGGTGCATGTGCCGGCACTTCACCTGTCAGAGGGAGCAAAACTGCTTCCACGTGATTGCAGAATGTGTTTTGATCTGGAATAGTCGGCTCTGGCCTTAAACGCCGTATCTCTCTGTACCAGCTCCATTCCTACCTCCTCCTTTCTAGATTATCCAGTTAATAAACAGAAAGTTCCAAGAAGTCAAAAAACCCACCCAAAACAGAGGTAACTCCTCCTGCCAGGAAGTAAAGACGGAGCCACAGCTGCAATTTCCTGATAACACCCCTTGCAAACATCCCGGAGGGGGCTGCGTGGAAAAATGACACCAATTAGACACCCTTCCCAGGCTGTCACCCCACACCCCAAGAGACGGCGGCGGGGCTGGGGCTGTGCCTGGCAGCTCGCGGCGGCCGGCGGGACCTGGGGGACCCCGGTCCCTCCCGCAGGGCCGCCCTGTGCCTCTGTCCTTTGTGCTGCAGCTGCGGCTGCTCAGCAGGCACAGCACATTGCACTTTGTTACTGCTATTTTATACTTTCACTGACTTTTTCTCAGATGTCACCCACAAGATAGCAAGAGATGGTGAACTGCTGCATCTTGAGTTTCATCTCAACCAACTCCCAAACAGAATTTCCTTTATCACTGTTAATAATGGAACCGAAAAACTGCCTATGACTGGTTGGCAAACAAAACAGTCATGCTTTAATAACAGTTTTAACTGATTTCACCAAGAGTTAATATGAGCAGAATATTATATATTATATATATATATATGTATGTATCCTTCAACAGCAAATCCGCAGAGTATATTACAATTCCTGTAATAGCAAGTTTTATCTCATTGCACAAAAAATTTTAACATTTTTAATGAAGCACGATATTGAGTGGTATTGACATTATTATATATTTTCATCTTTTTATGGAGAACAGAAAAATGTATTTTCCTATTCTGCCTACAGAACACTTGAAAATAATTAAGTATTTTATGCTAAGGCACCAGTCTATTGCAGTATTACAGCAGAAACATGGAGTTTTAAATATATTTGGGAGACAGGGACTTTGTTTCTGTTCTGTATGATGATTCTGCATCTCTCAGTCGTGATGTATGCATTTAACACTCAGGTGTTAAAAGGTTGTAAAGAACAAATAATAAATTCAAGGTGCTGTACCTGATTTTGAAATATTTTTTAGGCTGTAAATAATTATTGTCAATCTTTAGCATCAGGAATACAGAAAAATTTGGGCTGAGAAAAGGCATAGGAACAAAAAATTAGAAGAGTAAAGCAAAGTTTCTAGGCTTCAGGCCGCTTGCCAGCTGCTCCTTACATCAACTTTCAGTTCTGCTGCTTGCTTTGACTGTAGCAAAAAGATAAACATTTTCTTGTTGCAAGTTAACAAACACTGCCATGCGTGACAATTTGATAAGGGCCATTAAAAGTTGTATCAGGAGTTTATTAGTTCATTTGAGCAAGAGATAAACATGGTAGAAAGTTCTTATGTGCTGCTGAAAAACGAAAAATAACTGGTCAATTCCAAAACCAGTTCTGCTGAAAAAAGATTTCTGTTTTTAGTGACTGGAGCTTTCATTGCTATAGACAATTTTTCTTTCTGTTTGTAGCAAATTCCTCAATGTGTCTGCCTCTTTTGTAAACTTAGAGCACTGCTCTGTAGGTCTGTCTTTTCTGGCAGTACAGATATAGCACTCTGAATTCTACACTCTTAAAGAACTCTTTTAAAGTCATGGCACAACAGGCAGAATTTGGTTTACTGACATAATCACTTCTGCTTGGTGTCTTTTCACATTAACTGTAGATGTTGAGATCTTGTCTCCATGTTTTTGTCTGTTGTAGTTATTGAAAACTAAATACAGTGTATTTAAGTATTCTTCAATTTAGCACTTGCCTAATTAAATGATTGACCAATTATTTTTCTGATGCAGGCATACATGCCTTACAACAAATTCATAGTGTTTGACTCTTGATGTTGTCACCAAATCTGTATTTGAACTAAGATCTGCCCAAAACAGATATTAAAAATCCTGCCATACATCCCAAATGTTTTAGTTTCCTTTTTGTAAGGCAATGCAGTATAATATAAACAAGGAGAAACAAAGAGATAATACAGCCATGTAAGGATCAGAGTTTACTGGCAAAACCTAGATGTGCATATATTAATCACAGATGATAAAAACATAAACAAAAAAGTCTTCCTAGATTGCAGGAAGAGACCTATATCCTACATGGTAATGACTTTTTTGTATAATTTATTTTATTCAGCAATTATTTTAGAAAATTTTTGATTTTTTTTTCCCTTACAAAAGTAACCATACTATTCATAGTCCCTTTCCCCCACTAAGATAGACTTTAAGGCACCGTTGACATTTGTGGTATGCCAATTTTCATGGCTCTAGAGAAATAATAATAACACATCTAGGAGAAAATTCAGACATTTTGTCTGGCAAATGTTGTTACACTTTGTCAAATGCATAAGAACTTATTTTAATATCCTGTCTCACAATATGGGGTAAAAGGGACAAGAAAATTAGGATAAGATCAAATGCACACTTTAGCAAGATATGATCACTGACCAGTCAGGTAATATTTTCAGTTATTTGCAAGACTTCAATGATTCCCAGATGCCTCAAGTAGGGCAAGGGTAAGGACTAGGAACTTCTGGACTTGATGGTTGCTTGGCACTGTGGAATGTAGGTACCTTTGCCTATGGTATAAGAAATGTGTCCTTTGCCTTGGCTTCCCACTGGGAGCTCACGACTGAATACACTGGCAGTCTTCCAGGACTTCCTTCCTCCTTTACTGAGGGCACAGACATGGAAGATGCATGTGCAGGATGTTTATGGAAAAGAATAAAAAGTTTTACAGCCACTGAATGCTCATGACAGAGTGTCACACATGCAGATATTTGCTGAAAGTAAACACACTCCTGTCTGACGAGAAAGAGCAAAGGCTTTTTTTCCCCTCTGTATTCTTAGACAATAAATCACATTCTGCTAAAAGGCAGAAATTGTTTATGTGCAGATGCTTGGCTTCCTTGAAAATATTAAATTTTTTTGGTAGCATATTTATTCACCATATTAATATTAGTCAACTAGGGGTTACTATTTTTGAAATGTAACTACTCTGAGGCTAATAGCCAGAAGTATTGCTATTGGCATGTTAAGATATTTTCAATTAACGAAATAAATTCAATAATTTAATAAATTATTTTTCACTCAGTTATTTATAGAATTCACATATTTAGTTGCTTATTCTGGCTTCTTCTGATTCTCCAATCTAGAATATTAAAACTTAGACAACAGACCAGATAGTGATGTACATGTAAATTCAGAGGTGGGATATGGCCTTCATAAAACAGGACACTAAAATTAGAGGTCTCTTGATACAAGAGACACTTCCACTATTAAGCAACTGGTGCTGAGAGCAGTTCTGATTCAGAGTGTGAGAAGTCTGAGAAGATGGTCTGTAAGGTGTACATTTCAATTTAAGTCTTTTGTGAAGTTAAAAGCTTCTTGCGATGCAATGAAATTCCCCTAAAGGGTGTGGTATTTAACAGCAGCAGACCTTTGTGTTGTGACGAACAGCAGATATCTATTTTGTCTATATTGTGATAATCAGCAGGTAACACATCTTAGGAAACTACTGTGCCTTGACTGTGGCATGAAGAAAGCAGGATTCTAATGGATCATTATGGGATGCAGGTTTGTATCATAAATAGTAACCTGTGAGAATGCAGGAACAAGGAGAAATGTCCCAAATGAGCTAACTGGTTGCCTACAGGAGCATCACACTGCTTAAAGAATCAACTGGCTTTCAACTTCACACCAACAACTCAACTGAAGGTATTTTCTAAGATGAATAAATCACATATGGCAAGCATAGAAAACAGCATTTGTCTTCTGAGGTTTAAGAATATTTTACTTTTTCTGTGCTGTAAGGAGCTAATAAAAAGAAGATAAAATGGAAGAGAATATTGTTTGATAACATTTGTCTAATATTGGGTCTGACAGATATAATGTTTAGGGTAGAATAAAGCTCATATATCATAAAAGATCACTTATCTAGCACTTTAGACTCATTTTCCTGCCTAAAGCAGATTTTTTTTTTTACTTTTTATATTGGGTTCTATTAAATTAGCTTAGGTCTCACACATCATTGCATAAGTAACCTACAAAGGCACTTCAAGGACCCCTTCATTTAAAACAATAGGCCAGCAGGATTTTTTTTTGTTGTGGGTTTGTTGTTTTTTTTTTTTTTTTGGGGAATGCATTTTGGAA
>VWZV01016535.1:2219322-2346987 GCA_013397155.1 Irena cyanogastra
AGAATGCATATTGGAAGCAGGCCCTGATTCTGAAACTCCTCATTTCAGAATGTGTTGTAGGGAATTTTGTTTATTTGGAGAAGGAGAAACTGTTCTGAAGTAATGGCTCTGAAGTGGTGCACTGGGAGCACTGCACAGGAATTCACCCCAACAAGCTCTGATGTTTATCTCTGCTCAGATAATGCACCTACTCTGCTCTTACATCATGTATTCCAGTTGTGATTTTAATTACATAGAGTTCCTTCTGAATTTTAAAAATAATATAGTATGAATTAAGAATCCTCACAGATTATTATGAAACAGACATAAATCTTGCAATATATAAATTGCAAGAAATAAATAGCACCTTTGATGCAAAGGTGCTATTTAGTTGTACTTGCAGCCTTACTCACTTTGTACAACCCCAAATATAATTTGGTCTTCTACATTTAAAACTGTACATTTCCATATTGAAATTGTTTTAATAGAAGACGTGTTAGTTAGGCATTGCTAAACACATACTATGTTCCTGAGTAATAATTCAATCTTTATTACTGCAGCAAAAGAACTCCAAGACACAAGAATGGGGTAGCAAAGAGAGGATCTTCCCAAATCCATGCAACCCAAGTACTGTCAGAATCATTCTCTAAGTATGTGCTGCCTCATATGTGGTTTTTAGTCATTAAAAAGTGCAGTCTTTTGTAACTTGAAGATAAGGACTTTAATGAGAATTTTTGTGAATGGGTTATTTTCCTGTTACAATACTTGGAACACTTTGTTAATCCTATGTGCCCTAAACCAGAGCATCCTAGTAAAGCAGCAAATGGAATGTAAAGATGAATGGAACTGAAAGAATATAGCCCTCCTCTATGGAAAAAAAATACTACAGAGCTGAATGGTAAGTTCTTTACTGGCAAGTATAAACTGAGGAGAGTATTAGAAAGCATTCCTACAGAGCATGACTAGTTTAGTTCTTAGTGAAGTAATAAATTTTTAAAATTTTATAAATCTTTATTAAATGATTTTTGATATATGGGAAGTACATTATCTGTACTCCTATAGATGAAATATCTATTTCTACTTAATTTTTAGATTTACAGCCATATAGATTGTTAGCCAAGGTCTAAATGTAAGTGATTAAAATAATGAGCAAACATTTCAGAATGCAGGTAATGTATTGTACCCTGTTCTGCCTCACAACAACAAATGATCATTTAAGGAGGAAGACCTAACCAGTACCTATTTACTTATATATAGCTATATATGCACACTTATGGTTTGCTTTAGGAGATGCAAATAAATCAATCAGAGAAATTAATAAAATAAATAAATCAATCAAGGAAATAGGCCTTTTCTATAATACCCACATTTTAATGTTTTTAGGGTGACTTAACAGCTTAACCCCCCTAAAGATGGTGTCTGGTTTTGTATGTAAATCCAGATTCAGAGTAGAATCTTTCAAAACACAGCAAATTCTTCTTTGAGTCCTACTTACCTTAGAGGCTTATCATATGAGAGGATGAATAACTCTTTGACAGTACCATTACTCTTCATTGATAAATCGTCCTCTTGTTCATCATGGTCCCTAGACTTTAGACACCCAAAGTAAGGAGGGATTAATTATCCTTAAAGTCACTATGTTCCTTAGAGGATTAACAAACGAAAAGCCAGCACATTATTTTTCTTACATACAAGATCAGAAGAAATCCTGAAAAAAAGGAGTATTCTAATATTGTCTCATTGTAGCTACCTATTCTATATATGACACCACTCTATAAATTGCACAAATCTGTTTCTGCAACCTACAGATACTCTAAATGAAAAAATAAAATTGAGCATGAATATAGAAAACATAATGCATTTGTCATGCAGAAAAAAATTTCCATCTATGAACACATTCTAAATTGAACTAGACAAGGCTAATATCACATAAAAATAAAGCAACTAGACATTTAACTCACAGGAAGTAACATGATCAAAGATAAAGTCAAAACAGTCAGTAATTGTCTCTGTAAAATTACTGGCAGTAAGAGTTTTATGTCATTATTATCATATTGGTAAAACTTTCTACAGTATAAAAGTATACACTAAACATTGTGTTGTAAAAATTCCTGTGGTATGAGTCATAAAAAACCCAGCAGAAACATCTCTACAAGAAACTGATCTACACAACCATAAGTTTAGCATGCCTTTAAATAAGTAGATTTGTGAGACCTTTTTACTTCTAATGAAATACAGCAAAATGTTCTTCTGACAGAACGTTTTATTCTGTGTCCCTATTTCTATATTTCACCCTAAAAATCACTTTCATAAATTACAAGTGTCATATAGATCAGTGTGAATTAAAAACCAAATCTCAATCTATGAAAAGAGCCTTGATTTGAATAGGCTGTTTTGCTTTTAAATCAGCTGGAAACCCAGACCAAAAATTCCCTTTAAGACGTTCAGTGTGCCTAAGCTGATTTTGGTTTCATTTCGACACAGCAAATAGTACTGGTGACAGGTAATAACATGAAACTTGAGAGATTTTGGCCGTGATTCTTGCAGAATCTGGAGAATTAGTAAGTCTAAAGTACGTGAAACGAGTACAAAAGTGAAGGAATTATGCATGCTAACCTTTTCATGCCTGATTATTTACCAAAGTGAAATGTTTTTGCTATATTCATAAAATTAAAACCCCAATTCATACAACTGTACTGTACAGGAAGGGTTCCTCTCCTATTAAATGCAGAGTGATTAAACATTGGAGACTGGAAATGCTGGTTGATAAAAATGGCTAGTGCCTGTCCCAGAAGAGGTTCTCTCTGGGACAGACTCTGACAGCTAGATTAACACACTGAATAAATAAGGATGATAAATAACGATGATATCTAGATATTACTACTAGCAATTTCTTTGTACTCATTCCTCTGGAATACACCTATTGGTTTAGGAGGAGATGACAGAACAAATTAACCATAAATCCTACGCTTAATTCCGCATTTAAACAGGCTCCTCTGCTGCAGAGGGAGTTGCCACTGCAATGAGAAATTGTGTGTGTGAGGGCAGTGTCCCAGGGCTGTGTATCTGTACATCTCTTCACACCAAACACCGCCTGGGCCAGGCTGCGACCTCAGGCAAGAAGGAGATTGCTTGACTTTCATGTAAAAAAGCATGTTGCCTGATAACTGGAAAATGATTCTTGCATTATGCCAGTAGTTGGACCAAATAAAGAGCTGTTGTGATGTACTCCCAGAGACACATCTCAGGTACTTGCTTTGAGCTGTAGAACACCGTCAAATGAGCAGCATAATCCAGAAATCATCTAGGAAAACTGCTTTTTGTCCTTAAAACTTACGTTCAGAAGTATTGCTTGGAGGTGTTATTTTACACTTTGCACAACAAATAATTGATTCCATATTTCATTTATACAAATGTACATTTTCACTCAATATTTACTCTCTATTGTAGAATGGATTTTTACCTGTAGCATAAGGTTTATCCATAAGCAACTGCTTGACTAGAATGAATAATGTAAAAAGCACATTTTCAGTGCAGCCACGTTAAACAATGACCTACATGAATCACTTGTGGTTAGTGACAGAAAACAACGTGGTTATAGTTTGCTGTAAAGTCTTTCAATTCTTGGATTGAAGTCTTCTGGCAAAATCTTCACTAGCTTGAATTAGTTGTGATAACCACTTATTCACCAAAACAAAGAAGTACACATGCACAATTCCATCAGAATTCCTCAAGTCTTTACCAGCATGGACAAATTGCAATAGAAAATCTTTTAAGGATTTACTGGAAAAGGCAAACTCAGTTGTTAGCCTAAGAGTCTGTCCTAAAATGCAATAGTTTAGTTAAAATACATAGAAGAAGCCTTCATGGTGCTCTCTGCACTTCACTGCAGCCAATACTATTAATCCTCTAATGTCATAAATACTGTAGGAAAGACATGCTAATAAAAAAGACAGCACTGACACCATTTATCATGTGTAGGAGTATATAAATAATGCAGAAATCTCTCTCACTTTTACAAGAAAATCAGCTTTACAACAATTTTCTGAGAGAATTGACTATAATTTCACTGCAAAAATATTTATACTCTGAAAATAAAAGTCTTTTAAAAATAACCACATGACTTTAATTATCATTGTTATATCTATGTCAGCTTTTAATGAAAGACTTGTGGATGTGTTATTAGTGTTCCTGCTATCTGTTCTGTTTGTGGGAAGATTTGATTTAGTAATGAAATCTGCTCCATTTGAAAAATCCATTTCAGCCTAATGTCAAAGCTTTGTAAATCTGGATTGGTTCAGTATCTAAAATGACTTATAGTTGGGAAAAATGGGTATCTCCTAATTAAGACACATTACAATGAGATTGTTCAAAGCAACTACTGCTAACAAAAATACCCAAGTTACTTACATTTAGAAAGAATTTAGCAAATAGCTGTTCTCTGATACAAGCCTGCTGCAGAGCACTCTGTAGGGAACCCCACTCTGTTTGTGGAATTTAATGGCACTGGTGGAATTTACAGAGTCCATAGACCACATTCCTAAAATGTTGATAAAGACTGAGTTTCAGTTACTTACATCAAATTTTTAAAGGTTGTCAAAATAAATACTGCAAGGTAAAACTCAGCAAAATGCACCATTGTTTTTACAATAATCTCTATTTTCCAGGTATTTGTAAAATTGAGTTGTTCAGCCCATTTTCTACTATGAATAAAATTCTTTATAATTTTGCATTACAGATAGTGGCAATACTCATAAAGAAGCATAATAAGTATAGCGGTGGCTTTGGCGCCAAAATCTAAATCCTAAGCCTGTATAACATTGTAGAAGTAGTTTTTATTCGTGATATAGAAATGTGTTATTCTTCCCTGTGCAAACTGTGCTTTTGCAAGAAGCCCTGTCATCTTCATTGAACATAATTCAGTAATGGAACTCCACAGAGGAACAGGATTGCCTGGATCCAATGCCATGTAGAACTCAGGAATTTTTATTCTTTTTACTCAACAGAAAATAAATAGAAGTATATTTTGCTATTGTTTTACAATGCTTATGAGAAAATTTTAAAAATCTAAATTCTGTCATAATCCTCGTTTTGCTTATTCTTTTCTTATGGGTAAAATATTCTATTCTGTTATTTAAAGCTGTGTTGAAAAGTGAGGTGATACATGTCCATGCAAGTGTCAGGATTATTTATATTCTGTATATTTAGATATTCACAATGAATATAACTTTGGAATGAGAATAAAACATTAATGAAATACTTTTTGCAATACAAACTGTATAGATTTTTGAAGGACTATATAATCCTCACAAAACTTCTAGGGCCCACTTTTGTCTGAGGCAGACACATTCTCACACATACACTGATTATAGGAATAGAGGCTAGTAAATAAAACATCTCTAGCTAATAGTACCAAAGATATAATTTATAGTAGTAATGGAACTTGCTGTATGTACTGCTATGGATTATACTTTTCATTGTATGACTTTTTTATTTCAACCACAACTCAACAGGATGGCAAAGAAAAGTGTGAATACATGTAAATGTGAGAAGCTGTGACTAAGCACAGGAGTGTAACGATGGGAAATTTTTCCTACAAGTCATCTCTTTGCATGAAGCTTTAAATGTATTTCCTCCACAGAAGTCAAACCAATCCCCAATGTAATATTAAAGTGAGTGGCCTGTCTGTGTATGTCCCTTACACCATCATTCCTTAAAACTGCTTTGTATGATACAAGACTGCACAGAAAGGAGTTTGCTGTGACCCCACCCCTGCGGTTCCTGCAAAAGCTACCACTGAAACCCTCAAATGCCTGCCAGAAATCTCAGCATTGGGAAGGCTAAGGAATTTGCCAGCACGGTTTTTAAAGAAGCCAAGAGGATCATCAGTTACATACAATGATTACATTTTTGCCTGCTGATATTAATCCATTTTTAAAAAGAAATGAAAGCAATATGTATTTTACTTTTCTCATGCCTGTGACTGCAGATTGCAGTTAAAAAGTGATGATTTAGGTTATAGCTTTTGTACTTCCACTTTCCCCTTCAATTTGTCAAATGCAGTGAGAGCACTAAAAAAAGGAGAGAAGGATAGAGGTGGCAAGGCTTCTAAATATAACCAAGATTGTTTATGTCAATGAGCTCTGCAAAAGGATAGTGTGTTTATGTGATTGTCTCAGGAAGTTGGTTTGCAATGCTCATTTATGCTGTGCATCCCTTAGTGTTCATATTTCTAAGGCCTTTTTTTATTCAAGGCTCTAAATATACAGATCAAAAGTTTAATTATTAACTCAGTTGTAGAAATTGAAGTATTGAAGCTGACTGACCCTGCCAAGTCAATATTTACTATTAGAAGAAGGATTAGATTTCATGTCATGTGTCCAAATCTTACATCCAGAATTGTCCACCTATCACACTGTCATAAATGTTCATGTGTTTGGGTTTAAGTGCTTAGTTCTCAGGGAAGAGCAATCAGGAAAATGACTAAAAATTTCTTAAGAATAACTCAGATCTCAGAGCATAAAAACCCCTCACATTTCATGTTACAATTCTCCTCACTGCCATTTCTCAGGAATGTTCTGATTCATCCCTGTGGAACACTTTGTGTGCTCAGTTTAACTTTGTATTTCTATCATGGTACCAGCAATGTGCCAAACCAGCAATTTCCTACAGCCTGCATGTTGCTCACTCCTAAACTAAACGTGTCCTGTCTGCTCCCATCCCCGCTGTCTGTCACAACTATGAGTTTTTGTAAGATAAGAAAATCCCATTTTTACCACTGGAGAACCAGGCTGCTTAGGTCACAAGATTCTCCTGGCTTAATCCTTGTGTATGAATCATGAACTTTCCCTAATAAGTACCGGCATTCTTCAGATGATCAGGCTAGCTTACGAAGGCTTCCAGAGCTTTCCACATTAATTATCACCATGTTTAAAGGATCCAAAGTTGCAGCTAATTAAGAATTATTAAGACTGTAAGTTGTTTATTCCTACTTTTCCTTTGTGTCCTCTATTTCTTACTCTTAAGTGGGTTGATACTGTAAATGGCAATAATACTACTCAGTTAAAAGACAGCAACATATGAAAAGGATTATGAAAAATATAAATTGAACTGAAAATCAGCTATGTGAAAAATTGGAAACAAATTTGCTTGCTTTCTGCACTAGAATGGGTCAAAAGTAAGCTATACATGACCAAAATTTCAGTTCATAAAAAGCTTTTTTCTCACATTAATTATCAGAAAATTATAAGATAACCAGACCAATAGTAAGCCTCTACTCTGCAAATAAATGACTTACAGCTTCTGCAAAAGTTGCAAAAGCACACACACTGTTGAGAAGTAAATATATGGTATAGTAAATACCACGTGATTAAGTAAGCATTCTGTTAGAAATAAATAAGATAAAGACTTTTAAAAGAAAAAGAAACTATTTCTTAATATTTGAAAGTGAAAACAGAATATTCACTCTAGATTCGGAGGAGAGAAAATTGCTGAAATAAGTCTGGACTTTCAAGCACTTTGAATCTCGAAACCTGACAATCCTGGGCACCTCAGAAAAAGATTTATATTCTTGCATTAAATTCAGATACTAAGTCTAGTAAAAGTAAAAGAATTAAAAGCCTATTACATTTAGCTACCAAAAATACATATTTTTTATCTTTTACCAGGATGAGCATATCTAAATAAAGACTGGGTAAATTCCTCAAACACTATATTAAGTGTGGCACAGCATGATAGGAAAAGAGTGTATTTTATATTTGGAAACAAGTAAGGAGATTTGTACTTAACTGGCAGTTAATTAAAAACATGTATAGGTGGATCAATTATATATGTATGAATAACAGGACACACCCAAGTCATAGTCAAAAATCCTTTGGGAACTTCTGTGAAGACAGCAAATATTTTTACAATAGCAGTGGTTAAGCCTGAAAATAAAAGGAGAAAGCCCTGAAAGGAAATCAGAAGTGAGTCAAAATCATTAGAGGCTACTCTCGTATTTATCATCCAAAGTGAGTCAAAATCAGTAGGCGTTACCCTCATATTTGTCATTATATAAACTGTAGTGTAAGAATGCAGTGAAGAGGAAAAGAAGAAACAAGATTAAAAGAGCAAATCCATCTTCAATATTCTTTCCAAAGAAAGAATATTTGAGAAAAGTACAGAAATCTGAGACGAGTACTACTAAAAGTAACATTAAATAGAAAGTTCTTCTTTAAGCACTCAAATGAGTTCTGAAAAAGAACTAAAACCAGTGGAATAACACACCAGTTTGTGTTTTCCAGACGTATCCTTTGAAATCAAATTCAGATACTGTATGTAGATATTTACAAATTTTTAAAACGCACAAAAATATCATAAATGTTCAGTATAGCCCTTTTTTGTGGCATAATTCAGCGACATACTTGAACAACTGAGTAGCTGAACATGAGTCTTGCTTCCAAGGACTTGCACAATTTAGCACCCAGGTTCAGGAAATTACTCTAAGTAATACCAGCCTGATTCAATAAACTATTTGAAGACACAGGGTACTGAGCATTGAATTTAATGTTTGCTATGTCTGTAATCAGATAAACAGAATCTTGCTCCAGAATGAAGGTTTCTGCAGAAAAAGAAACATTCTCTAGTTCTAGTAACTGTTTTCCTCACAGAATACAGTATACAGAATTCAGGTAGAAAATCTAGCATCTGTGGGTAGAGATCTATGCCATCTCTGTTTTAAAAAAAACATTATTTGTTAGGGATAAACTCAAGCCACTTAAGTAAGAGCTACACAGAGATAATCAACACTTCTGCTAAAAAGTTACTGTATTTTTTCCAGACTTAGTGAAAAACACTGTGAAGTCTTATAAATACTTCATAGCATCAAGCAAAAATTTAAATTAAAATTTTAGGCTAACACTGTGCTGAGAGTTGAGAGGAGAAGTTTAAAGTCCTCCAAAAGCTGTACTGTTTGATTATTAACTCTTTTTGTCCTGTTCCTGACTACCTCTGAAAATATTTTGGGTTTTTTTTATGGAAGGGTACAAATCTGCAGAAACTGTTTCACAATTTGTATTAAAAAAACCTCAACTCTAAAGGTATGCTTTCAACAAAACATAGCATAACATCTTAACCTAATAAAGTGCTGCCCGAATTTCTGATTTGCAGACCTCAAAAAAGGAACATAAATATTTTATTTTGGCACTGGGGCAAAACTACTTCCTAACCCAAAAAAAAAAATTACCTTATCTTGGTACTCCTTCCAGTCCTCAAAACTGCAGAACCAGATACTGTTTCAAGACGTGACAAGGTACATGATGCAGATCAGTAATGGGAGCCACATTCAATTACTGTTCTACAATGGCATTAAGTAATCAGAAAGGACGACAAAAAAGAAACATTTCCAGTGCTGTTTTTTTCCTTTGGATGAAATGAGCTTGTGTAGAGTTACAAAAATGAACTGAAATTATAAGGCCAGAGTACAGGCATGGCATGCTCCTAAGAAGAATCTGTTTCTATCTTCCATATGCTGTACAAGTACAAAAATAATGATGTATCTGAGCAAAAATACTATTTATGAAGAGAAAATTATTAATAAAACTATTCTGAGACAGCATTAAAAGCAACAATGAAAAAAAGAAAGGTAACTATATAGCAAAAAGTGAGACAGTTTTGAATGCTAGACAGGTATGCAAATTTTTTTTTAAAACTTCTATCAGTTACTATTAAGTGTGTCATTCTTTGTGGCTCATCTTTGCCCAGAGAGCTCCACCACTGATCCAGTGCAGATTGTTGATTAATTCTTTATATTGTCTGCGTATGACTATATTAAAGTATAGAAAAGTAAAGATACACAGGGTTTACACCATCTTTCTTTTCAGTCAGCAGTTACTTCTACTATTTGTTTTGTTTAGTCTCTCGAAGGGACAAGAGAAGGAGAACAATAGATTTTCTCTGAAAATACTGCTCATAATATATGATATCTACTTCCAAGTATTAAATTCAACTTAATATATGCAGTGATCAATAGATATGAACTTCATAGGGCAGTGGGGCAGTAAGGCTACAGTAATTAAACTCTATCATAAGTCACAAGGACTGCTGATGGCTGTTTTCTTTCTACCCTAAGGGTTTTCTCTTGCTTGATATACCAGTAGATTTACATTATAAACCTGATTTTTTCTTATGCATGCAATATATTTTAATATATAAGTTCAGCAATGGCAATTGCATTTGTTTAAAATTCAACACTTATCTCTTCTTCATGATCTTCATTTATCTACCTTATTTATTATCAGAAAATGCCTACATATATGCATAGGATTCCTACCCATTACATTACTGCCTATGATTTAAAAGCAAATGAGTTAATTTTTTCTTCATAACAAAGAATGCAGCATGTTATTTTTATGTACCACTAGGAGAAAACTGATAAAGAGGAAATGAAGCAGGGGAACAGAAAAACAAAGTGAGAAATGAAATCCAAGTTTCTAATGCAGCGATGTAATGCCAAGAAACTGCTCCAGAGAAAATTAGTAACTGCCAGCTTTTCTACCTGTTGCCAAGAAAATGTTGCTGTGTTCAGTGATCCTGTAATTAAACTGAGTATGTTCTGAAACAACTTCTTCTGTATTGTGCCATCTTCTGTGAAGGGGGAGGGAGCTTCATTCCTATGATACACCAATAGAAAAATGATTCTTCTCTAAAAAATTAGGTAGAAGAGCAAGCTTGGTTTAATCATGTACACACATTCTTTAAAGAAAAAAGATAACATTTGGAAAGAGAAATCTTATTGCCTACAGACCTTTGGAGGGAAGCACAGAACTGTAATTTGCATAGTTCAAAATACTCATGTGCAGGGCAAAAAGTTTTAATAGCTATCCTTTAATGTCCTGTAAAAACAGCAGTCTTGCTGACTTCTGCTGTTTTATCAAATTTTAAAATGTGACTTATTAATTTTAGTGTCTTGTAGCAATTTCTTGCTAGGATTTTTAATATTTAAGGTATTTCTATTACCCAAGCTGGTCAAAGTATTTGTATACAAGTATGTCGATAAACCAGATCATACCAGTATACTTCTGTTGCCACATTTTATCTTGTTCAGCCCAATGTTGATTAACCAAGATTTCGTAAAGGCTACCTCTACTATGGTCTTCTGGGATCTTCTGGTAAAGCTTTATTGTACTTTGCACAGTTTTTCTGCATTCCTCATGCTTTTACACCTGATGAGTTAATGAAATGTTGTCTTTTCTTAGCTGAGTCATTCTTTGCTCTGTGGCTGGCTGTGCTAGGGAGGACAGTGGCCCTCACAGACGTTTGTCAAACAGAAGCACTGAACAACTGGGGTTGGAAGGGACCTCTGGAGACCATGCAGTCCAATCCCCCTGCTGAAGCAGGTCCACCTAGAGCAAATTGCACAGGATCACACCTTTATTGGATCAAGAAATGTCTGGATCACCTAATAAAAGTGTCAGAAAGCCCTTGCTTCTGAAGCAGTTCCCCAATCCTGTTCCCCCCATACAGCGCTAGCAACTGTCCGAACGTGCAGGCTGACAGGTTCACTCCAGAGCAAGGGCTGGCCACAGCTGGCACCCACACTCTGCTTCATTTGCAGGACAGTTTCTTTCTTTAAATTCTGTGTTGGCTTGTTTAGTCGATGGGTAACACATCAGAGTCATTCACCAGACAGAAAACTCTGCTACTAATCTACCTCCAAAACAAAATTCAGAAGCAGAGCCAGGTCACTCTTTCTTTCCTGGCTTGCATCAGTCCTGCTCTCTCTTGCTGTTATCAGCACTATCCACTGACTTCAGTGGACATGAATATGCCCAGGTGGTCCATTACTGATCATTGCTTCTAATCCTAACATCAGCTAATTAATTATTGTACTTCTAAGCCAAGCTTTGGACAGTTTAGTGGAGAATGAACAGTTAGCTGTTGGTGCTGATTCATTATTACCTGTTATTTCTGAAGTTGTCAGCACTGATTCCAAATACATCTCTTCACATTTTCACTGCTGAGCAGTTCCACTTGCTATGGACCAAGAAGCACGAGGTTTCCACAGTTGATAATATTATGAGTACTTTTCAATCACTACTAACTGTGCAGCAAGAGTAACACAAAAACGCATGTACCTATTTTGACTTTCTGCAAGAAAGGGCAGAAGTCGGATGCACAGTTATATTGCACCTGTTCAAAGGAGACCACACCTCTCAAATATTGGGTTTTCAGCAGCCTTTCCAGTTGCCATCAGGAGAGCTAATAAAGCTGGCTAGCAGGCAGAGCTCGGCTTCTGGGAGCTACTGCTTGTTACAGCGCCCTCAGCCTCATCTGTGTCTGTTCTCGTGCCTGCCCTGCCTGCAGGGCTCACTGCACACCCGCAGGGATAAGGGAGAAGCCACCGCCTTTACAGAGGTGACATTACCAGCACAAAGCATCTTGTGTGAAATGTGACATCTCATGACTTGAACGAGGTTCTTAATCACAGAATTTGGAGAGGGAAATTCAATCTGGCATACAGCCCTTAATGTTGCCAATGTATGACCTAGATTGCATTTCCCTAAATGGCTTATGAGAATGTTATTTGAGACATTTTTCAAAAGGGTTAATAAAATTAAAATATACAACTGCCTATCCCTCATTCACAAGAGCTGCTACCCTGTTGTAGAGGAAAATCAAACTTGAGTAACTTTGCTGTTCACAAATCCATCCTGTTACTCACTTCCTCATTATCATCTGGATGACAGCAAATTATTTTTCTTACTTTATTCTACAATTTTTTACTTTTATACTTAGTGAAAGAGAAACTTGCTGAATTCCTGAATAAAAGTAGTATTTGCAGTTAAGTTACAGGAAATTTCACCTGTTCTTTGTAGTCTGCAACAGTAAAAGACATCTAATTCGATCAAGTGCATTTAAAATGGGTTTGTTTCTCCATTTTTCCTCTTAACCTTATATTGTCTTTAACATGCCTGACTACCCTTTACAACTCCAACAAGATAATGTTTTGTAGCAGCTTCGTGTTCTGCTGTCTCCTTCCTTTTTGATCATCCCCCACAAAATTCAATTTTATATTATCCTATTACTAACCATTTTAAAATATTCCACTTTGTTAACAAATACATTATTAATGGCATTATTAAAATAAATTTTTAATATTTCTAATCTTCAAAATAGTTTAAAAATCCACAATCAGTTCATGCCTAAAATCCTTTGCAATAATATTGTCATGTGAAAACTCTTCTTTCAATTCTAATGTATAGAAGCAAAACCTGTACAGCTTCACATGGCTTTAAGGAAGAAAAGAAATAACACCTTGAACATTTTATTTATGGCATGTTTTGATAATTCAGTCAAGCTTTGCAACAGGTGAAATTGTCTTTGAGATTGAAGGCCACACCAAGCTCTTTTAGAGCCATGAAGACATTAAATCATCTTTTAGTGAGGCAGATTGCATATTTGCCATTGTTTTACTGGTCTTATGGGATAAAATTAATTTGAAGGGAGTTTTTGATTTCTTTTTAACATCAATCTACAAACTATAAAAACTAAAGTGGTTTTTCTCTATGAATGTTTATTTTATGTATCACCACTTGCACCATTTGGAATACAACAACAAGAAGTGCTTTTTATGTACTCAAATGCATTAGTTTATAAGAAAAGATTTTCCACATAGTGTATAGGTTAGTTCAGTTGCTTACTTAACTGCACTGATTGCAAAATGCTAAACTCAAACCAGCTCACACAGGATTTGTTTTAATTTATCTCTGTTGGAAGAAATAAAACATATAATTGAATCCAAATTCCAATGCTGTGCTCTGAGTTTTACTAGTACATGCCATCTAAAATGTACTAATAATGCCAAAAATGAAACACTAAATGTTCTTCTATTTATTCTTCATGTATCATTTTCTCATTTTGGGAATCAGACTCTGAAGTGCTGGCAATTGAAATAATCTGAACCAGAAGTTTTTGAAAGCTATTTCTTAATATAGACCTTGATTACCTTTGTGGGTGGTGTTTCTTTATATCTATGTGAAAAATAAAAAATTGTCATGACTTTTTTTTATGTCCCACCTACAACTCCCTTCTTCTTACTAAAGGTTCAGATAGAAGGCTGTGTTTTTCTCCCTAGATTTCCTGACAAATATGAAAAATGCATTTCATCTGTTTAGAAAGATGAATAGGCTTCAATTATGAGAAAGTAATATTGGCACACATTTTGTTGGGTCTGAATTGTAAGGGATTAACCATTACATTTATAAAGATTTCTGGACTATTACAGTAAACACTTTGCTCAATGGATTTAGATGACAATTTGCTAAGTAAATCTGCAGGCTCGTTCAATTACATTTTAGAGTGAATTTAGAGTAAAACAAGGATGAGGAATTCTTTCTGGACAGTGCAAAAGAAAAGATCTTTCCTTTTTTAGTTCCTACCACATATGCATATTTCACAGAGGCTTTCTAAAGAGGACTCTGCCAGCATAAAATACTAATTGGAAGACTTTCTCAATTGTAAGAGAAAGTTCTTCTTAGAGAAAGTTCAGGCTTTCTATCATTGTAAGAAAACAAGGCAGAAGCAGCAGGACCATTACTACCACAATTTAGGGGAACTGATTTTTTGTAGAAATGCCAATAAAATTGTTCATCTAAATCTGCACTGTCTGTACAGTCTGGCGAAAGATGGAAAGCAGAAAAGTGGCCTTCCAGAAGTGACTGCTTCTTTACAGGAAAAAACCAGTGGCCATTCCCTGGGAACTGACTCTTCAGGAACTGCAAAGCAACTAACTGAGACTAAACAGTCAATAGTTAAAAAGGTGGAATGAGAACATTGTTACAGAAGAGATACAAACTTAACCTCTGAGCTGAGCAAGGATGAGAACAATCAGCTCACAGAAATTACCTGGGAACTGGTCCATCAGAAATGGATGTGTGAATACACACAACTCATAGCTCTGGAATTAATGCTCGTTTTTGGTGTTGTTTTTTTTTGGGGGGGGGGGGTTTTTTTTTTTTTTTTTTGGTTTTTTTTTTTTGTTGTTTTTTTTGTTTTTTTTTTTTTNTTTTTTTTTAATTGGCAATTCCCTAGAACCAATCCTGCAGAACTCCAGACAGCTGCAAACCAAATGTAATCCTACAGGCAGTAGGCCCATTCGTATGGTGTAGCACATCATGCAGCATTGAAGACTTTCATGTGAACAACATTGCTACTATGGACATTTTTTAATAAGCGTAACGGTAGAAAAAAAAATTATTTTAAACTAACACTTCCTCTTCAAATTTGCAGCTAAATGCAGCTTTCATATGAATGTGTGTATGGCAATGTCATTTCACTTCCCTCCAAAAGTCACATAAAGGATGCATCTTGTCTTGTCAAAAAAATTGCTGAGGAGTTTAGACTCACATTCTTCACAAGTGAGAAATGTTCCTTAACTTTAACATTAAAACTTTTTCATTAGGAAAATACGTTGGAAGTACCTAAGATACATACATGCCACAGCACAGCTGTGATTTTAAATCCACACATGAACATAAATAAACATTACCAAAATTATTGGTAATGGTAATACCAATGTTTTCACAGTGCAAAGCTTGTTCCCAGAAGTTTAGAAATCTCATATGAATACTGTAAAACATTTAAATGGCACTGCTCATCATTATAGCCACATTCTTAGTCTGATTTGGTCTGCTGCCTTCAAACTCTGCATGGTCTTAAAGAGCAATTTTCATGATCTAAGTTCCTCTAAGAATGGCACTTCCTTTCTAGTGCTTTGGCACTTTAGAGCTACTGTCGTTTGGCTTTAAAAGAGAAAGCTAAGAGTGTCTAAAAATAATCTATGTCATTATTTTATCAATAAAGCTTATCAAAGTCTGTATGCCAGGAAGCTAGCAAATCTGCTGTTAAACACCAATATATCTATGAAGCCTTAGGTGTTATTTCTGGAAATTACATGCCTGCATGATAATAACACTATTTTAAGATGCACCACCTTCTGAAGGTAGCCCCAGTAAGTCTCAAGAAAATAATTGTGATAACTTATATATGCACACTAAAAGGTACTCAACTATCCTAACCTTCTCCTGCTGTATCCATTTAAAGAAGTTCCTTTGCAGCTTTCAGACAACACAGCCACTTTCCTCTTGTTATTACCTCCCTGCTTTTGTAAACTTCTGACACTTTTTTTTGTTCTATTTTCCTCTCAACAAGAGCAGCTCCTTCACTCTGTTTAATTAAAGGAGAATGCTGTGACTAACACAGTGCACGAGCTTAACAACATCCTCAGAAACATCAATTTCAAGGACTTTTATATGTTAATTTGATAATATACTAATTTTTAAGCATATTGCACACATTCAAGGACAAATAAGATTTCTATTAAGATAATGGGTTGAACTACATGGTGTGAAAATTGCAAACAGGAGGGAAGGAGCAGTAATGGCAACTGGCCATCATTAGACAAGGTGGAGGCAACAAAGAGGCAGGGAGCAGGTACCTGTTCAGAGACAGATGCCCTTGAAGTACAGAAAGTCAAAAAATGATAATAGGAGAGGTTAAGAAACAGGGCAGATAAACAGGCCTGTGGCAGAAGAGCAAGAGTTACCTCATGGTATTTATCACAGCATTTATTTCAAAGTAGCCTGGATACTTCAAGGGACATAAAACCTGAGATTATGTAGTACTTCAATCCTGGAAGCCTTCTGAACCCAAATGCTTCATTTCCTCCTGAACTATGTGGATTGGTATAGACAACACAGTTATTTGCCTACAGGAAAAGCTACAGGGCACAGATCAGCTTGTGGAGCAGCTCATGTTTGTGACATTTCTTAGTGCCAAGCAAGTACCTGGGAATCACCTTGCTAAATTCATAAAGGCGTAAAACTCTTCCTGCTGCTCTGAGTGATCAAGATAGAAAAAAATGTCAAAAATCATCCTTTAATATGCAAACACTATTTTGCTGAAAATGTAAGATAATAAAAGCATATAGTGCTTCACAATTGCTCTTTGGACTACTGGGAGTAACTTGAAGTGGCTTTTTAAGGAGGAAGTCAGTATTTCTCAGTAAGCATTCCTGATTAGAGTCATGGGTTTGTTTTATTTTTTTTTTAAACTTTTTTGACCTTTTCTATCTGGGATGACATATTTGTGTTTTGTGAGCTTCCAAGGATGAAGGTTTTATTTCTTTTTTTACTTTCTCCCAATTCTTGTGTGAGTAGGACAAATTCTTTGGGAATGAATAGAAGCTATTTGGCTTGCAAAACTTACCCTTTTTTGGTTCTATCTTTCTCCCATGATGTCATGCAATTATTTTCTGAATGACTTCAATGTGTTTGCCTCAACAAGTCTGCTATTTTATAATTATTATTGTACTTTTCATCTTTTTAAAAGGAAAGTTCCATGTTTTTGTTGTAAAACAATCCTCAAAATCTACAACAAAAAATCCCAAACAAGAGCACATTTTTCTTTTTTTTCCCTTTTGGTTCATTATAATATCTGGGAATTGTATTGTAAAGAATATACAAGATGGTAAGTACTACATGTATCCTGCAAATATAAACTCCTGCTACAATTTCTATATTGAGAATCTCTGAAAACATCAAGCTGAGTGTAAATAATTAGTAGGACTCATATAATTTTAATCTTACAGTTTTGCAATATGTTATTGTCAATGCCTCTCTACTCCATTCTAATATTTAATGATGATGATGATGAAAGTATATTACATTTGATACAATTATATTAGTATGAATTTTTAAAATATTCCCTCAAAAAATAATAAAATTTCCTAAAAGAATGAAAAAAGGAAATTATAAAAGAATTATTAAAAATTCTGTAAAATATTTCTGTGATAACTGGAAATATACAGACATTTCCCTCTCATCTAGCTTCAGAAGTAAAGGGGACAAATTCCAGATTGCTAAAATGGAACTTGTCAATGTAAAGTTTGGTACAGCTAAGTGGGATAGCAAACCTGAATCTGATAAGAAGCTAATTTGTGACACTGACTACCTTTCCTGCCTAGCTTCTTGGTAAAACAAATTTGTATAATCTGATTGTTGGCCTGTCAGTGCTAAAATAAGTACAAAGCATTTCCCGAGAAGCTTGAGGAAAAGCACTGTGACTCTAGCACAGCATTTTTTCTCTAGTAGTGAGAATTTGAAACAGGATCTTGTCTCTTGGTGGGTACACGGGATTTAAGTGGCTACTGTGTACACATTCTGGTACTTTAGGGTGGATACAGTCAGAAAAAAAACCCAGCCAGGCGCCCCAGAATGTGTGCCAGCAGCAGTTCTGACCTAGGAGACAGAGGTGTCCTTTCCACTGCACTTTCCTGGGATGGCTGTTCCTCAAGAGGAGAGGACACCCATGGAGGGGGCTCAGGGACACTCTCATGGCCATGGACTACAGCAGTGTGGAAAAGTACTCCCCTGGGAAGAACAGCAATGACTGCACAAATCTGTCCTGAATATCTCTGATGTACCCTGTAACATTGCTTCAGAGATGGCACATGTTATTTATATAATATTTAAAATTCCCACAAATATTCAGTTGCTGCTTATTTCTCCTCTATCCACTCAAGTGCCTGACATACCACAGCTGTTCAAAGATTCATTTTCATATCTTAACAATTAATTCCAAACCACACATATTCGCTCATTTTTTGTTTTTCACTATCTGAGAGGTTTATGAAACTAAAATATAACCCTTATGAATTTTAATCTATTTTGACATTGAAGATATATTTTTCTATACAATTGATTACTGACAAAATTACATACCTTTACAAAATTCTTTAACTAGCTTTTAGATTTGAACAATTTGAAATAAAAACACCTGAACTAAACACTCCACAAAATCCTGAGTAATTTCAGAAGTTTTAAACAAGACTTCTAATTCTTTTTCCATAGTCCCAGATCACATGTACAAAATAATGCCCCTTGGTTAGAACCTCTGCTTTCTGAAACTCTTTATACACTTCTGTTATGTGCTGTGCCTTTATTTGTATTACCTCACAGTGTGTGCATTTATAATACAGCAGGTAAAGGTAATGAGGAGCTGGTAATAAAACATGAAAAATAAAATCTTTGTGCTTCTCTTGCATTCTTCAATACCTCTCTAGGAAAAGCCCAGAAGAAATCCACATTAGAAAACCCCACAGAAAAATCTATCAAGGACTCAGAGTAGGCAAAAAAAGAACCAGAAAACCTAGTCAAACAAATATTTGCACTATGGGAATGTGGTGAGTCTCTCTCTCTGGTTATCAAGATAAATTACACTGTAATTGCCATTTCCATCATTCTCCAAGTTTTCAATGAAATTCAGCTGGTTAAAATCTAACCTTTCCAATCAAAGCTCAGACTGTGGTCTCCATGAGTCAGAAGTTGCTCTATGAAATAACTGCAATTGGTTTTGAGGGTTATTTCTGGGTGGGTTTTTTTTTGTTTGTTTTTTTGTTTGTTTTTTTTTTTGTTTTGTTTTGCCTTTTTTTTTTTAAATTCATGCACTTTCATTGTTACTCATGCAAAAAAGAAAACAACCCATTCTCCAAGGGAAAACATAAGGAATGGAATTCAACACTTACACTATTGTTATTCATTTATAAGTCACACTTCTGGCAGCAATGCATGGGATTGTCTATGTATTTTTTCACTAAACAGAGACATTCTGCTTTATATTTTCTGCATATTTAAAAGACAACTATCCCCCTCACTACCATAAACTACCATTAACATACAAAAAACCTGCTTAGCTTCTTAGTAGAATATATATCAAGCTGTTTAAATACTTACATTGTGAAGTAGGGAGACCATGGAGTAATTATTCACTAACTGGAATGTTTAAAAAGAAAAGCAAAAGCAAAAAACCCACTTCATTTTCTGACTCTTTAGTTATAATTTTCTAACAGATTGCCCATACAGATCAACTGATATAAATGACAAATTATTGACTTCTTTTAAAGTAACATTATGTAATAGTAATTTCATATTTTTAAAATATAAATCATCTTGCTGTTTTCAGGAAATGCACTGTTACTGAAAAGATGTTTAAAAAAAAGGGTGGATCTAATAGACAACATGCAAAGGATGCAGCAAACTCACTGGAGTTTAATTATGGCACTGAATTATCAGAAAACCAGTTATCCAAAATATTTTGAGTTACTAGAAAAACAGGATTTTCCAAAGGCTGACAGGAACTGTGAAGCTTTTTAGCACAACTGGAGAGTGTTCTTGGCAGACAAGGCAAGTATTGAGGAGCACTCTAGAATCCCTGCACAAGCTTTGCAAAGATTCGATTGGCTCAGGAAAAAAAGATAATCAACATAAAAGAATTGTTTACATGTAGATTATTGAATTCTAAATATTATGCTTATGTCAATAAAAATGAAAGCATAAAATAACAAGTACCTGGAGTTAAAAGGAAGTGTTTTTTGAGGCCTTATTCTCTCCTTTGTGGTACTTGACATACACATTCATTTGTGTGCAAACTGTAAGTTTAACAAAGATTTTGTACTTAGTATTTCTAACAATCATTTCCATTAATTTTTGACAGATACTGAAGACAGCACAAAGTGAGAGGTGACTTCTTCATTCCCATTTGCAAGCTCCACGTGTAGCTTTACATGTGCACTTATGTGTGCTTATGAGACAATTGGAATTTCGTTGCTCGAGATCTATTTCACTGCACAGTTTTGTATGAATGATGAATTCTTTTTGCTCTCAGTTTAAGATGTAAGCATCTAGACTGCTTAGTCGTAGTGCAGTCAAGAACCCAATAGTTAAACAGACTAATCATAAAAAATTAGTCACCAAAAATCTTAATTAAAGATGATAAAGGCTTGAGAAAGACATTAAACTGATGTTCCCAGTGAATTATTTCTTCAAAAAATATGCTTTTTTCAAGCATCTGGATTCTTAAAAAAATTCTAAATTACTTACAAGTTCTGTAAAATTAAAATCATTACTCTTCATACTTATTTAAAAACTAATACAATGAGTGACAGGAATTACAGAGAGCAGAATTAATGCTAAATCCTTGAAAAGAATCCATTTATACAGCTACCAGTAACTCATAAAAGGTGGTTCATACACAAAGTCGACTCTGTAAAGAAAAATCACTAACTCAAAAAGACAAAGTGAGTTCAGAACTTTTGCAATTCAGTAGTTTTGCAGAATTCCTTGGGCAGAGCACATCCTTTAAACCATTATAATCAGATTTAACTGTGATGTCTCTTAACTCTCTTAGCAGCAGGTGAAAAGGTTGCGTAACTGCAAACACTTTGTAACCATTAACTGCTGGTAATATCAAATAAGAACAACCTTTCACACACTACCTTTTTCATGCTAGCCACATCCAAAATTTAGGTTCGTAACCTTTTGCGCTAATTCCTCAGGATAAAAATTGAGGGGGAAATCTACAGTTCAGTGCTGAGCAAGTGAAATAATGCTGCTATTTGTTAAATTTTAACACACAGACCCATGACCTGCAATGACCACAAAGCCAACATTCCTTTGGTTCTGCAGCCCTGGAATGAAACAGCTGAATTGAACTCTGGAACCAAGAAATTCACATACCTGGGTTCTCCAGCTGTGGTCAAGCATCTCAGAGACAGTTCTGATAAGTATTAAGATGTTACCCATTTTACTAACTTTTTATCATCCTCAAGCTCCAGTAAATGGAACTGCCTTCCTGAGCCAGTTGGTTTCAGCTGAATTACCTTCTGCAGCAGTTAAAGATTTTGCAATTCATTATGCCAGAATATCTGCAGTCCAGTCACACTGAGACCTGTGAGGGAACAGAGTGTATCTAACAGCTCAGTGGAGCTCATATGCACATGCTTCATGTGGAGAGAGGTTATGGAAATAATCTGGAATAAAATTATCAAAGATTTCACTGTTTAAATCTAGCAAGCAGAGATCATACTAGAAGTTATGCCCAAAAGGGTTAAAACTTGGTTTTATATGTATATTTTTCACAGAAATAACAAAAAGCACATGCTCAACAGGCAGGTCACTTTCCTGCCAACATCAAATCTCAATTCCAAGCCTTTGGATTATTCCAGTATTTCAAAGAATAAAGTTGCAGACCTTTGTTTTTCAATAAGGACAGTACAGAACACACATCCCTAGCTCACTTTAAAAAAATTTTGAGGAGGTTTACCATGTTGATTTTCTAAGTTGTTTCTTTGGATTTTGTGTATTTGTTTGTTTAAGGATTGCTATGGTATTCATAGTTACTCAAACTACATCTCAGACCATCACATGTGGATATTGGGTAGAGCAGCATAACTTCTAGGAGTACTCATTTAGAATATGTAGACATTTGGACTGAGTGTCAAATTCTGCAGAATCTGAAGTTTAAAATTTCTTTCAATTGTATTCTTCATATGCAAGAAATACATTTAATGTTACAAGATACAAGCAGATATAATATAATGTACACTGATATAAAATTAAAACACTTAAAATTGCTTCTTAATAATTCTTCCTTCTCAGTGCTCTTTCAATTTCTAAATAGTTTTTAACACGAGGAGTTTTAGCTACTAAGTTCATAGGTCCAATAGTCTGGAAAATTTAAGTAAAGCAATTTAATTTGAAAATGCTCAACATGACAGAGAAAGTGGGGACGATGGAGCTAATGCAATTCCTTGGGCACTAACATTAGGGGCTTCCATTGTCTCTGGTCACACATTCTTATTCCCTCCCCCCAGATCAGCATTTCCTGACATGATGCTGGTCAGAAAGACCCTGCTCATCTTTCTAAGTAAGCTCAAGCAGTGAAGCAAGCAAGATGTTATCCTTTCAAAAGAGAGAATTATTTTCTGCCAGTTCACTTCCCTGAACTGGTAAAACAGTGAGGTAGGAATATGAAGCCAGGACCAAGACGACCATTCCTGTCTGAACGTCTACTGTGTGCAAGTAAAAAATAACAGATAATGCTATTTGAAACAACAGCAGGGGAAAAAAAGATGTGGCTTTTGAAGCCACAACTTCTGAAGGCAAAATTATGCTTCCAAGCTTCTAGCCTTCTATGTGTCTATTAGTTTTTCTCATGTTTCTGATTCATAATCAGTCTGAGATTCTTTTGCTCAGAGAAGTACTGGTTATATCTTAAGATTTATACAAACCAGCTGCTGGCTTTGTAAATCACCTTTCTACTTAGAAGTTATGTGGTGTGATAATGCTCACTTTTCATATTTTATTCCGCTCTAACACCTCTTACATACTCTGCTCATAAGAAGCAGTGAGGTGAACAAGTATTGCATGAAATACAATATGAGAGAATGCCACCAGTACAGCTTGTAAGTAAAATACTCAGAACTGTTAAGAAACTACCTTTGAAAAAGCATGTGAGCTGACATGGGAAATCTATCTGTGTGCAAAGTAGGACTTGTGGTTGTGGTTATGAAACTGCTGTATCATTAAATACCTCAGAGGATGTGAAATCAGCCATATGCTGTCAGGGCTGAGTCATCCATGTCTCAGACATGGGGCTGTGGAAAACATTCCACCCTAGCAGCTCCCAGTTAAGAGGGAACATAAAAGGACAATGGGGTGACTGAGCCAGACAGCCGCAAATTCACCCAAACTCTTCCTACAAGCAAGGGTCTTAAGCTACAGACTTTCCCCGTATTTGAAAGGAAGATCAACAGCAACAACCCTTAAAAGCTAAAGCATTTGAGAAATGCGTGAATCACAGAAAGAAAGAAAACTTATGCATGGAGAAGGAACAGTGAGGTGTGCTTTTCTAACTGAGGGCCAGCCAAACGAGAAGGAAACTGGCTTCAGAACTGTGACACAGACATGTATGCAACATAACTTAGCAAAGTTATGTACAGAAGTGGATGGCACAGAGTGCACAGACTATGCCCAAAACAACATCAGAACTGAGGAAGGGAAGTATACACAGTATATCCAGTGTTTACTCAGCTGTATGATAGACGCCAGCTAATACAAAGAATCATTGATTTTATGAAAATTTTACACTTGTGCTTGTCTCCCTCAACTATCACATCTTTCTAAGAGGTGAACTATAAACCCTGAGTGTGTAAAAGGGGGCAAAGGAAAAGCTGTGCTTAATCTTTCAGAGAATACAGCAACACAGCTGTCAGTGCTCATCCTTGGGGCTGGGGCACACGTGTAAGCAGCCAGCAAAGTCTCACATTTACCAAGGAATAGAAGACATATAATCTGACTGGAAACTGAACCAGAGAGAAATCTGCTTTCCACTTAGATCAAACAAAGCTTAAAGGTATATGGGCTTCAAAAGAAAGAATGGAAACAAAGCAACCCTGTCCATTTGCAGATGACTGGACATTATGAAGCTTATGACAAGCCTGTTTCTTCTCACTACTGCACCAATTGAAATTTGCAGGTCAGTTGTCAAATTTTCACTTTCAATAAAAGTTAACATAATTATGATTATTTTAGGAAACCTTCCACGCAGTCATACCTACAAATGGCTCTTCATTAAGCAACTTTTACAGAATTTGAGCTGTTACTTGTCTACTCTTCCTATGGTTTTAGCCAAATGCCAGAGGAAGATTTCCTACCTGAGACACGTACTTGTTCTCAATGAAATCTATATTCTTCCCTACACTGTAAAATTACACCCAAGCTACTAAATTGGAATTTCAAGCCATTTGTAGATATACCAAAAACAGGATCAGGACAACATTCAGAGTCGTTTTCTTGACATTATAGGTAACTAATTCTGTCCTTGGCTTCTTTACCCATAAGAATAATTTATTTGCAAAATAGCAGTTAGCATTTTTGAGTTTTTAGTGTTTTCAATGCCTCTTCATTATTATGTATTTCTTATTTCTTCATAGGAAAAATGTATGAGGATGCATCGTGATTGTCTTCTTTTTTTTCTGGGTGGAGAACCACAAGCAAGAACTTTGGAAATCACACATTAGCACAACACTCAAGTCAAACCATGTCCAAACAGCTCTGGCTGCCTACACTTCAAAGCATTGGCAAAGCCCCACACAGTGCTCTTCCAAGGTTTGCTCGATTGCCATAGTGGTGAATCATGACCATAAAAGAAGCTGTGTGAATGTTGGTTGGGTTTTTTCTCTCCATACAGGAAACAATAAAACATTAATAAAGAAGTGAGGTCAAGAGAGAACTATAGAACTGTTCTTCAGTGAGATCTAAGTGCCAGGGTTTTTTTCCACCTGGGACACCCAGTCAAAACATTTGTTATTGAAGATTTTACTGTGACTCACATGTTAAAATTCCAGATACAGATTTAACTCAGCCCTAACTCTCACAACTCTTCTCACAAACTGTGAGAAACAAATCCTGAAACATTATACTGATAAATCTGACAGAGTTTGGTGTAAGCCGCTCCAGAGCATTCTAGCTTGTCTTAGGTTTATTACTCAGAAAAAAATTAAAGTATGGCAAAATTTATGTCACTTAGCTCATAAAAAATTTAATGTTTTGCAAAATTAGACATCAAAGCTAATGAAGAAAGCATTAACACACATCACGAATTTGCATTACCACAAATTCTGATAGAGAGATTATGAAATGTTTGTCTTTTCTTTTGAAAAGCATTTCCAGTTTAATAAAAATCTGCATGTCCTCAAAACATCTGTCCAAACTTTCAAAAGCAAACCAGTCTTTCAACTGTATGGCAAATCTTGCAAAATCTTGCTTAGTACAATACTTCTCCAGAAATATTTCTTCTATGGCATTTCAATTTTTTTTTTCTTGCAGATATAAACCTGATTTATTATTTCAGCTATATAAAGGAAGACACTTATTTCAGTGTAGGATAGGATATGCTCTATAAAATCTTAATACTTATTTCTTTTTTCTAAAAGAATGAAATCTTTTTTGAAAGAAAAAAGGATTATGTAATTGAATGTAAAATCCATTCAATTACAAATAAATAATTATATAATTCAAATAGCTAAGACCTGAAACTAGCACTCTTAATAGTACAGAATGCATTCTAATTTGTTTTCTCTTTACGAGTATCTACCAGAGGAAACATTTGAATTGGAGGCTTGAATCTCAAGGGAGAAGAACACGGAAAAGCAAAGCTGAGTGAAATATGAGGTTCAGATATCTTTTGGAACTTCATACCCATGTGGAAAATGGCCCTCCACTTCAGGATGTCAAAGTCAACATCTGAGATTATTCACTGAATTACCACTTTTGTATACCAAAAGCACATAGCAACAGTACAACAGTAGTCGCTGTGTACTGACTTTCAAAAAATCTGTCTTTAAGGACAATCAGTCAAGTATGAAAATAGTAGGAAATTTAAGACTTCTGTACATCATTAAATATCAACAATTCAACTCTAAGTCCTACTCAAAAACCTGGTTTTATTTAATAATTTTTAAAGTAAGCATTAAGCTAATAAACAGCTTTCAGTAGACAAATTTCACAGCTTCAGCTCTTGTCTAAATTAAGAATATTGAAATTTAAATAACATAAAAATGTAAAAGTAAAGCTGTAACATTTCAAATAAAAGACTTCCTATTTCCAGTGAACATGTATCTGTATGAAATGTGTTTGCTGTTGACAGGGGCTGATCAGAGCCACTAGATTCAGCATTAATTTACAATTGTTTCAAACATACATAATACAGAACATTATGCCAAATTCAGATGAGAACAGTAAAGCTCCTTTACAAAATACAGCTATGTTTAACAATTTCCATCAAGTTGGTTTTTGGCACCAGAAAGATTCCTATGACCCAATTTCCACCTGCTTATTGGCTTTATATACCATCCAAAGTAAAGTACCAAATGGGAAACTGCTAGGTAAAAGGTAACAAAACATGAGGTTTTTAACAGTTTGCCATGTGTATGACATTATTTCTCCACTTAACTTACAAAAAATAATTATGAGTTAGGAAAGTGATGGAGACTGTGAACATTACAGTTCTTTAGGGAAATACAAGTTAGAAGACCAACTGACTGATGTTCTGAAAATTTATAGCAGCAAACAAATAATCACAAACATTTATTAGAGTTATTATATAAATCCTCATATTTTTATATCCGGCGTGTGGGCTTCACATAATTATGAACACAAGAGTCAACAATGCAATACCAGGTATAGCAGACACAAATGTTAGATTCTGACTCCTAGATCTTTTTTAAACAGATGGCTTCCTAATGCTTTTGTTTATTAAAATAAAATTCCACTTGAGCTTTTCAGAGGAAAATTGTTTAACTGAACCCTATTTAATAATTTCTAATTGTATATGTGCAAAATAGCTCAAGCTAATGTGTAGTAAGTTAGAAGATTTCATGCTGCAAATGTGACAATGTTGGCAAATGGAACAATGGCAAATTTGTCACATTTCAAATAGAAGATTTCCCCAGGAGGTAAAACTCACATCTTAAAATTCTGTGGGGAAACACACTGGCAACTGCCCCTTATGTGCAGCCTTTCAAAAAGATTTATCTCAGTCCCTTTCAGCTTCCCAAGAAACGTCAATAATGAAATCCATTCAAGCCACTTCAATTGCACCTGTTTGCACAAGGCTTGAACTCTAACTTGTCTGAAGTTGATTTGGCTACCAAAATCTCATTAAATACTGCTATTTATTGACTCAGTCATTTCAAACATCTATTGGTTTGCATAGGCCCGTGCAAAAGTAAAATTCCCAGCCCTGAATACATTTGATTTGAGTGTCTTGCTTATAAAATTGGTCTTTTAATTAAAATGCATTTAATAACACACAGTATGTATTTACTCTATACAAAGTCTCTAAAGGCTTTGAATTCTGCACTACAGAATTTTTAAATCGAGGTCAAAAGAAATTACAGTGTGCTTCTGGGAAAGAAGTAAAAGTTTTCAGGAAGGTCAAACCAATGAATCTTTGGAAACCCTGGCCTTAATGTCCTAATTAGGTCATCCTGAAATAAAAGTAGCTCTTTACATCACTTGGGTCTTCTACAAATAAAGATGATATTTTTTTATTTCCCACTTATTTTTTACGTATTTTCATGGAATCATAGAATATTGTGTGTTGGAAGGGACCCACAAGGACCACTGAGTCCAAGTCCTGGCCCTGCACAGGATACCCCAACAATCCCCACGCTCCTTAGAGTGTTGTCCAAACACTTCTTGAACTCCTAAGCACCATACTGTAAAGGAAAATTTGCTATCTACTTCAAAATTATTTTAAATAAGTGATTTAAATATACTTTTCCTAGCTATCTTCCACCAAAGGGAAAGCTTGCTATTTAAAATCACTCAGATGTTTTAACCAGTCACATTTCGACGTGTACCTTTATCGTAAGGGACTTGTCATATAACAGTAGTGAATCATCAATCACAAAGTCCAACTCTGTTCCATATAATCAATCACTCATAAAATCCAAATAATTCAATGTTAGCATGGTTTGAAGGTTAGTCTGATTGCTTTTAGTGTAATGGTAATTGCTCATCTAAGATGTAGCTATTCCTTTAGAGGAGATAACTCCTACAATACAGTTTGTAGCATCTTCATAGTCCCCATCTTGGAAAAAGTCCTGATCCCACTTATGTGACCTACACTAAAGAAACTAATTAAAGGTTACTTTTTAATTAAAAAAAAAATTAAAAACTATTTGTAGTTTTACTTCATATTAACAAATCTATTCTTTGTATATTTAAGGATAAAGAACCTGAAACTGAAGTAAGTCTGTTACGTGGTGTTTCAATATTGCAATTCTATTAGTCTTGATCACACTTGCTTTTCTATTCCCCTTTCTTTACCTCCAAGGCTTCATAAGGAGGTCAAGCCACTCCTCATGCACACTCGTTTTCCAATAATGCCTTGTGTCCCATTGTCACATGAGGGTGCACCAGCCCCTAGGTCAAGAAAGATTTCTTTAGAAGTTCTTGTGATACTAAAGCTACATGCATGTCTGCACACTACTACTTCAGAGCAAGGGAAATAATATGAAAACTAACAATAGTTCACCTTTTAAATTGAGAGCACTGTGTCCACTAGGACTCCACAAGTTTTAATCAGAAGGGTTAATTATATTATTTCTGTTTATAAAGGTGATTTTCTGTTGCAGCAATCTAAGAATGCAACTTGGAAAAAAGTCAGTTGAAGGTCAGGAAGTTATAAATGCTAAAGTTAATTTGCACAAAAGTCTCTCTCTTACTGCACACATTGATATCACAGCAAAATATTTTCAAACTTTACACTGTAAATTTAAAAAAATGTATAAGTGACTAATGTATGGTTCTGCTTGGCTAAATTATTTTGGACCAAATTGAGTTCAAGTATGAGATGCTTCTATTACAGAGCTGCATACTGCACTTTGCAGGCACTGCATATATTACATGAAGAGTTATATCCTAAGCAGATTAAAAATAATTTTTATAGTTTGCTACATTTCTTTGTGAGTCCCAGAGACTTCTTCTCTACACTCAAAGACCTCTCTCTGCATAAATAATGTATTTTATGAATTTCTACTCTGCGTGGTTTTTAAATCCCAGACACTTCCAAGCCACCCTCATAAGCCCTCTCTTGGAGATATCTGGCTCACCAGCAATGTGCATAGTTGGCAGAATGCACATGACCTTTAAAAAAAGCAACATTTAGTTTTTGCTTACATGTCCTAATAAGACCAAACACAGCACAAGAGAAAAGACTACATTGGAATAAAATGAAAGAAAGACTTTGTTGAAACTTAAAAAAAAAACTTGAATGTGAAATTAATGTTAAAATTTTCATTCAAGAAATAAAACTATAAGGACACAAAGAAACCATATGTGTAAGTTGAAAAAAAAAAAGTTGAGGCATGCTTTCTTCTTTGCTATGCTCTGTCTTCCACACAAACTCAAAGGCAAAAAAATAATAATCACATTATTGAAGCAAACAAACAAAAATCCAAATTCAACTTACTCCCATTTGCAATGCAATCAGAGCATTACAAATAAGGGACTTGAACCTTAGAGTCCTGGTCTATCTCTAAGGGAAGAGGGAATGCACTGGATATGAACTGAAATTAGTATGTGTCACAACACTGACCACAGGCAACAGGATAAACTTCTCTTTGTGCTTACATGATGCTTAAACTACACCAGGAAAATATTTGAAGAGAACTGTAGCAGATACTAAATGTCACTGGAAAGTATTTTTGTGTATTTATTCAAGGAAATTAAAAAGACTTTGTGCCTTTTCCTACAAATATCAAGATGAAAAGGCTATGTTGTCCCATGGACCTCCATTTCTACACAAATACATAAATATTATCCAAGAAAACCTGGACTATGATACTGAAGAACAGCTATTCTAATTGTTCTTTTACTTCATTTCCCCTGCCTCCTCCCAGTACTGCATTATTCCTGTGTAGCACCCAAGTTGCATAAAAAACCAGCTTCTGTATAGCAGCGTAACTGCCCAGGTTAGGTTTACAGTGAATATTTATCTGCGGGACCTCGGGCACGCTTTCAGTGCCTACTGTTGTGAAGACATCTCAAAAAGTAAGAGTTTGTCTTTTTTGCCTAAGGCAAGTGCTCAGAACAAACTTCTCCAAGAAATCTCTTACACAGTAATTAACTTCCAAATTCACAAAGCCTCAGTACACATTGTTCAAACGAACGTCCTCTCCGAATGAACACACATTTCTAACTCCATGCTCTGAGCTAGGAGTTCACAATACCAGGAAAAGCTGCATTGCAGGTCTTTTCAGGACAAGAAGGTGGTGGGGGCAGGGAGTGAGATCACTGCATAAACTAAGACTCTATAAAACAACACCATCCCTACGCATCGAATTAGAATACGGAATAACACAGTTTAGTAAAATAGCACAGTTTAGTTAAAACACTGCAGAGGCAGAAGAAAGTGGAAAGGACCAAGACATAAAAACATGGTATTTCACATATTTTCTGCAGACAGATCCTGGAAAGATTTCAGAAAGAACAAATGAGGCAGAATAAGTGTGTATGGTCATATTAGTCAAATGAAATTGAAGAAACCTGTCATACCTGATTTTGTCAAACACTTTATTATAGATGTAAAACAAGTTAATTCACCATGCACTGCTTCCACAGAAAAAATTCACATAATCCCGAGTAAATAAGTACTAAATTCATTTAATCAATCATTCTTTCAATGTGCAATAATGCCTCACATGAAAATAAAATATAGTTATGGAGCTTAATGGAATTTAATCCCAGAGTAACATCAGATATGTAACTATCACTTCCATTTTACAGTTGGAGAAACCAGAGACACTGAAGGGTTAAAGTGTGCTGCCCAATAGCACCCTAAAAACTTGTGGCTAAGCTGACAGTGACAAAAATCAGATTATCCAGTGCCATCCTACCAGGGAAAAAAAATATGTGTCTCATAAATAACAGAGCAGCTCAGAAGTGTTTCTCCACTTTGCCAACATTGTGGATAAATGTTGGCAGTGTAAATGTGTGGAATTTGGCATAGAGCCTCTTTCCTTACAATGTGTCATTCATCCTCATTTTTAGCAATTCAGTGGCTGTTCCTTTTAGGTGGCTATTAAAGGGAAGAATAACAGAACAAAACCAGACAATAGAATACACTTATATTACACTAATGAAACATAAGTTAAGTAGAACATCCTTTAGTAAGTTTGTAGCATTAAAACAGCTCTACAATAACCATCAGATTAAGCGCTAGAGCTGTTCCAGCCCTGGGATACATTGAAATATTAATTTTTCTGGTTTGATTTTGTTGGAAAAATGTGAAATTCATTGTGATATGATTTTATAGTAGACTGAAAGAAGTGCCAGTAAAATTGACAAAGCAATTACTCTATCTAGAGCTAGCAAAGACAGGAAATCCTGTACTGTTTCCCCTTACAATGCTGTAAATCTTCACAGGTTCTCTGAAGAACCATCCTCAACTAAAAACTTTAGCTGAATACAATATTAAATTCACATTTACAAAACACTTTAAACCTCTGCAGGTTGACTCAGTGTTGAGTCTCCCAGCCATAACTACTTACATATAGTTCCAAAAATAAAGGATTTCTCTCTTTTGAGAATAAGATTATGTCACAAGAATAAGAAGCACTGTGAAAGCAAGTAAGAGCTCCCTTAAATCATATCTTATTCTACACTAAGTTTGAAAATACATTTGTGAACTGTTCTGGTTAAGTTGTATGCTGCTGCATAATCCCCAGTAGAGCAGTGGAAATAAAAATAAACTAAAAGAGAAGAAAAATTCATTATTCATATTTGGTATAAAATCTCAAGTAAGTACATATAAAAACAAAGATCAAAATGTTTGCAGATTCCCACCAACCATGAATTTCATTGTTAAACTTGTGATAAACATCCCAGGGTGGAATAGAGACAAATCATTTTATGAAGAATTGCTTTAGTTTCCGACAAATTATTTCTAGAGTCTTTTTAGCTTCCAAGTTCAGGATTCTCTAGAACTTAATATTCAGTAGCACTTATGGTATAAGAATTCGGTGTTGTACAAGGGAACTCATGCAGCTGCTCAAACTCCAAGCCTTGCATTTGTAGCTCCCACTCAACTCAGTGCTAAAAGGAAAAAAGAGCATGAAAGGTGTGAGACAGTTGCAGCCACGTGAGAGTGAGCTGGATCTCAGAGGTACATGTACTGGCATGTCTGAGTATGACTAAGTGCCAAGCAGTTCTACGGTGATTTAAACAGGGCTCAAACTTCAGGAAATGAAGGGGGAGTGGGAGACTGTGCTTTTGAATGTGGCATAATATTATTTAATCACTAAGCCATTACCCTCTTCTAATGAAACGTAGGTAAAGCATTCATGATTTTCAACTCAACTATGTCAATTCTCCATTTATTTTTCTGTTTGATATTTTGAATTTTATAAAGGCTGTTAAGTCTCTGCCTTGGTTTTATTATTAAGCAGATACTGTGTAGCTATCATTATGGATGCTTTAACTTATTTATATTACCCATTTTTTCCATTCCAGTTTCCAGTACTACTTTCAGTTACCTAAAACCCAGGCAGAGCATGCTAAAATGGATCCACTCAACCAGGGATCACTGCCACAATTCAGATTTTCTCTCAGGATCATTCACATTGATTTCTATTCCACAGAAAAAAGTCTGGAACAAGCAGAACAGGCAGCACTCTCAGTTTGTTATGTACAATAATAACTCTGTGCTGCTTACATTAAAAGCTTTGAGAATTCAGTGTAATGGGGTTTTTTTAGTTTGAATGTGGATAGATCTTAGTAGGGCTCTCCTAATCTATAGAGTAAACACTGATGTCTGGTAGGCTCAGAATACACAAGACAAGAGCAGCAATGAAAAATATATAAAAGTCACAAGTTCTGCAAACTTTTCTGATCTACTACAAGTACTTGTATTTGCATCTCACTACAGTAAACATTTTTGATTTCTGTTTTTCTAGGTTAGACTATATTAAACTTGACGAGCAACTCACTTCTCTTTAGAGGAAACTTAAAAATCATCTGACCTTTTTGCCATACTGAACTCTAAACCTATGTGAGATGCAAATACATTTCAGCATTAAGAAATAAGGACAAACCCCCAAGTCTCCTGAAAATGAGTTAGCTGGCACTTACATTACTCAGTACACTAGGCAAGTGTCAGCTTCCTGCTGTTTTTTCCCAGAAGTTTCTACAGTTGGACTGTTAGCAAATATAACTCCAGTCAGATTTATAGGCCAGAAAGATCACTTAACTCCATTCTGTTTCCCACAGTACTGAGATGCCAATGCTTGGCCTTATTCTTCGTGTGCATATCATATACACATCTGCACTCATCACATCCTCCCATCTAGAGCTAGACAACACATTTTTGTATCTTATTTTTAGAATGTGCCTTGCAATACAACCAGGACTCCCCAAGACCAGGAGAAATAGAAATTGAATATTCTCTTCAAAGGCTGCTCAGACAAACACGTCTTCTTATAGTGATGTCTTTCTCAGCAAAATCTGCTCACGGTCTCAGTAACTATCTATAAACTGAAAAACTAAGCAGAAAGTTGAAAAACTTAAAGTATATACAGCATCTTCCAGCTGTCTCAAAGAAACATACAGATAGTAAACCTACTAGGAATGCTTGATAAGAAAATATTTCTCACATCTACAAATGAAAATTAAATGCTTAAATGAGGTGTCAGGGTTCTTCTTAAGGATGTAAAAAGAATCAAGTAAAGGAATTTGGACAATACAAACCATTTCATTCATTTTCCTGTGTCTGTTTGACTAAAAGCTGGTGTATTGTTTGCTAACATAAAACAAAGCAGGTTCTTTTAAAGGTTTGTGATAGAAATTCCATAGTACTGGCATTTAATAGAAGAGCTGTGCAAACAAGTAGTAGTAACCGTCGAGCTTGCTACACTATTAATGCATGTTGAACAGTAATGACAGTGACTATGAATTAATTGTCCCTAATAAGAACAAGACACATAAAATCTTCCCCAGTGTGAAACATCTATATCCTGTGGTCCAGCTGAGTGCTCAACACTTCCAGGCAATGTTGATAGAGTTGCATGCTATTCAACAAGACAGGAAAACAATTTTACTGTTTTTCTAGTGTCACCTTTGTCAAAGGGTATGCCTGCATGAACTCTTACCTGCACAAGACTTCCCAGTTCTGTTTAAGAAACATTAAATGTGAAGCCACAGGCAAGAGTTCAACAGCTAATTAACTTTTCATGTTTACTGATAACCTCTATTCATTTTCTTACAGCAATTGTAGGATTTTTTTTTGGTTTTGGGTTAGCTCTTCCGCCACCAAACTGAACATTTGCAGTTTTCTGTAGCTTTTATCATGTTTGACAATGTACAGCTCTCAGACTGTTAGATGAGCTGTTTGCCCTCAGCCTTCCTTCTTGCAGGAATCCCTTTGCACTGGTGGCAGCATGGCTGAACACAATCCTTGCAGTACATTAAACAGTCATCACGCCAGAATATTCATTTTATCATCCACTTCACATAAATATTCTGCAAGTGGAAATGTAGTTACCATGAACACACTGAGATTACACAGGTTGCCTGAGTCATACAACAGCCTGTGAGAGGTAAAGAGACAGCAATTTTAAACAGTGATAATTTCAGTTCTTGCAGAGAGAAACAACGTGAAACCTATTTGTCAAAATGAGTAATGGAGCAATAAATCCTGATTACAGTTCACAAATCTACCTTAAACTGTGTGACTACATTTGAAATTGTACTCCATGTTCAAAAGACAACTGAATTTTTGTATCAATAATTTATTCCCAAAAGGTAAAATACACACAAGCTAAACTCTATGTAATGCAAACATTCAACATTTTTCAAAGCTTTTTTTACTGCATTTTTAAATGCTGTGTTTCTGTGTGTGCTTGCATTTCAGAAAGGTATTCAAGAAATAAGAAAGTGTTTGGTTTATTTAAGATAAGCGAGCATTTTGTATAGAGAAATTGATGAGAATGTGACAGCCACCTTTAAATTTGTTGTGCATTACCTTAAACTGTTGAAATATGCTCAGATGGAAGGCAGGGAAGTACCTTTGTTTAAGAAACTGGAATTCAGAACTTATCACACTTCTTGTCTCATCTGAACTCCTGTAGAAGCAGAACACAGAACTTTCCAAATTCTTTCTATGAACTGAGAAAACATCTACACTAGATTGAAAAATATCTACTGAGAGAAAATCTGTTTCACCAAAATACATGGGCGTGAGAGCCTGTTTTGGTAAGCCAGAGTAAGAAAGTCTGTGTGCTTTTTAAGGTCCTGGCACCCATGCACAAAAGCTTCTAGCTCTTGCTCATAACACACATACCCTAACAGTAGGCATCATATACCCAAAAAACCCCAGACAAGGTCCCTTCAAATATGAGTTTGTACATTCAGCAAGTCTTCGAAAATTACCAGACTGTACTGGGAATCCTCTCAGAACACTGAAATCTTTTTTTTTTGCCATGAAAAATAGTGCACTTTCCTCAGAAAATGCTACTTTTTACTGTTGCTTATTTGACCTGTTTTATATGTTGGAGCAGCAATTTCAGATGCATGTCTTTTATAGATTACTTCCAAGGCAAAAACCAGCTCCACCTGCTAACATTTGAGTGCTACTAGTATGGAAATATATTAATTGAGTATCATTCTATTCTTTAGTCTTCTTAGAAATCCAACAGTTTTGTAGAGTTTGTATAGCTCCTGCTATAATTTTTTTTCAGGATAAACTACATTAATTTAGATTTTAGTATGAGCTAGTACTCATATGGAATTGACTTACTGCTACTGTCATCATAAGGGTTTCAAAAATATCTCTCAGAGCGGTTGTAAGGAAAAGAAGTATTTGCTAAAACCAGTCTAAAATATTTTTATATTTAGTTTATATTTAGTCTAATTCTTCTAGCTCTTTCTTCAAAAAGCAAAAAGAAGGCATAAAAACACCAAAAGGTATTAAGCAAGTGGTTCTGCCAATGAATCTCCATTTTACTTTAGACACATCCTCACCCCAAATTTCATATTAGACATGAATTAAATGAACAATTAGATGTTGCACTCTGTTCTTGGACATGATTAAAACCAAAGGTGTGAGTCTCAAAAATCCTTCTGCGCATAATTGCAAATATCCATTAGAAATTATTATTAAGATGTTATAAACACTTCAGAACATCTTAGAGCTGCACCCTCTACGAGACAGAAGAATTTACTTCAATTAAGAAACCTGATTGAAGTGCTAAAAATACAGTGATCTGTTCCATGAGAATGGAACATTAAACATTTCAAGCAACACCTCATTAACCTCCTAAAATTTGCCACTTCCCATTAACTTCTTCACAGACTCATCATTTAGTACCACCTCCTTTTGATCTGTTTTAGCAACAATTACTGTAAAACAGCAGGGGAGTATGGCATAACCCAGCAGAAAGGGTTATCAGTCTACGGGTGAGGGAGTCCAGTAATACTGAGGGGAAATTTTCTGGCAAATCATCTCTTTGCAACACTGCATTATTCATTGAAGACAACATGCTCAGCACAGGAGCAAACAACTGAACTATTACTTCTACTTTCAGCAGTTCTACACCATTGTAGCAAGTTTCTGATGGTAACTGGCAGCTTCTCAACAGCACATCAAAAATCAGAAAACTGAAATCAAATCAAGCATATGAGACAATTGGAAGGAAAGGCTGAAGTGTAGACCTTTTCTAAACAGAATGGAGGGTCAATTTTAAATTACTGTGGTATTGTTAGCAAACACGTATCAGTTATTTATTGCAAATGAGGCAAGCAACTTCCCCTAATGCAAAAAATTTTAAATTGTAAACACATGCATATACTTAGAGCAGACTTATTTTTGAAGTAATAAGCATTCTACAATTAATTCACCGAACATCTAATAAAAAAAGAACAACTAAAAAAAAATCCACCCCAAGTATATACATGAACTAAATATGTTCAGACATCTTTACACATTCTAAGTTTAAAATCCCATTTGAAAGAAATATTCAAAGTTATAATACATATTTAGAATTAAATAAAATAGCCATTCTTATGGCCTAATACACCACAGTAACAGTGCAAAGCTTTTTGAGGCCTATAAAAGGAATTCGTAACTTCAAAAGGTTTTTTTTAAGCAATCAGCTTTAAAACAATAATATTTTCAGTTATTTGGTGAGTTGAAAACAAGTCACAGATTAGGGTTCAAGTGGCTCAGCACAGCCACAACCTCCAGGCTTTCATGTTCAGCTGCACACCACTAACAGCCCCATCATACACGGTCACTCTGGTAATAAACCACATTGTTTGCAAAACTTGCAGACCGTAGGCTGCTTATGTACAAATACAACTATCAGCTCTTTTAAGAAATTAATATAAGTGCAGAGAAATCTAACTTTTCCCAGTTTGACTGAATGTTTTCTGTACTGCATTTCTGAATAGATGTGTTCCATACGAGTTTGCCTTGAGCTGGGACCGACCTGTGGCCTGCTACAGTGCTCATGGAAGCACAAGGCTGCCAATAATTACTCTCATGGAAAAAAAAAATAGTTTTTAAATGAGCTTCCTGCATACCTATTACAGCAAAAAAAAATCCTAAATATGAATACATTGACCCTATAAAAACTCAGTCTAATCCACCATCTATTGCTCCTCATCCAATGAACGTGTAGCAGTATATCTGTAAAGTACACATGTAGTGTTAGTGTAAGTTTAAAGCTGTAACAGTACAACACAAACAAGAAAATGTTTATTCATTTACTAAATGTACTGTGGAGCAACTTGAGGAATCTTCTTCAATGTACACATCTGCTCAGCTGGCAGCAGTCTAAACACATCGTAAGCCAAGAACTTTTGATTGTCAGGACTCTTTAGGCTCCGACATTGAATTGCAGAAGACATTTTTGTCTGCATTACATTTACTGTGATTTAAAGACAGCGAACACATCCAGGGTACCAGACATTTTCTGGGCACCATGACAGAACTCAGAAGTTTAAAGAAAGAAAGAATTACAACATCTACTTTCTCCCACAATCACCAGAAGTTTTAGCTTTCTATCTCTCTCTTGGTTTTACCACTGCTTCCATAATAAAATTTAAGTCTCCATCTAAATCATCTGAAGCTTTTAACTTTTTGCTCCAAACCATAGGCTCAAATTTGAGAACAAGAACAGGCTGTTGCACTCACAGCAATCTTAATTTCTTATAAGATTCATTCAGTCTCTTACCTGTCCCCATTCAAATCCATGCTTTCATGCTTTAGGGACACTCTCACTCTTCCCTTAGTCTACACTACACAATGATCTCTATTTCTCATTTACCAGCAACTTCCTACATCCTGTGCTGCAACCCTGGGCATTTTGACTTGTTAATACTTCTCACCCATAAATACTTGTACTGAATTTAAAAATTATTATTTCAAATACAGTTTCAGTGCGCTTTTTGAGGTGAGCAATGAAGTACTCCATCACCACAGATAAACGATCACTGTCAAGTCTAAATTCCAGCCAAATAAGCCCATTCTCCTTGCTCTGCAACGGCAGGGTTTCAGCTCACCTACCTCACTTGCTGCTGAGGCACACCTCTCTCATTTTTCTCCACACCATTTCGTCAGATACTCCCATGTTCAGGCCTACACTTCCAAGTGTCCTTTTTTTTTTTTTTTTTTTTAATAAACACTTCTTACAAAATTCCCTCATTTTCTCAAGGCAATTCCTCCATTTCTTCAACGCCTCCTTCCAGCACTTCTATACATTGTTGCTTGCTGCTTCCTACACCCTCCTCGGCGGCCCCCCAGCTCCGTCCCCTCAGAGCCAGAGGTGAGGACTGGCCGCTCCTGAACCTGCCCCAAGCAGGAACGCGGGGACTCTACCGCTACAGTAAAGCCGCTGCATGGCTGCTGAGGAAAACGTTCCACGTCAGCACTACCGAGGGCAAGGTCATGCTGGCACCTTTAGACAGTCGGAAGGCACAAGCACAACCCCTCAGGGCGGCTGCAGCCCCCAACCCCACACGGCCGGCGGGGAGAGGAGGAAGAAAAGGAACGGGAGGGGAGAGGCGGCGGCCGCGCCGCCAGTGCCCGCCCGGCCCTGAGGGGAGCGGAGCACCTGAGGGCGAGAGGCGCCGGGACAACGCTCTCAGGCACACGGCGGAGTCTCGGGGCTGTCTGGTGCAGGGCCAGGAGCTGGACTCGACGATCCCCTGGATATTCTGTGGTTCACTGACCTCTGGAGTCAGGAATAGCACAAACCCCCAGCGATCAGGAAGCCCCAGAGCCATTACAACTAGTGATGACAGCTTTGCTTTCCCAAAACAAATTCTATGCACATATTTTAAACATACATTATGAAATAAATGTGGATCTAATTTAAGCTACATTCTTTCCCTCCTAAATTTAATGATTTCATTTAAGGCGCAGGGAAGTGGACCAAAACCCACACAACAGCAAGGGCTGGTGCAGGATGAGTGGTGTCAGTCCCTGCTTACAACACCACCGGCCCTGACCTCTGACACTCATCCACCCAAATTTAGTGTCAAAAATATTACAGCCCCATCCAGTACAGTTTAATAGCTTACCCAGTTGTCATCTGATAAAATCAAAGACAAAGATTAGGGCATGCAAGAACCTTAAGAAAACTCTGTTTTCTGAAGAGGTATTAATTACTGATAGAGATCAATAACATCCAGCTTCTCAAAATGACAACTGAGAGGAGGTGATTAGCAATAGTGGGTATAGCTGCTAACCTTTGTAGCGTAGAGAAGTATGTATGTAGCCTACTCTGAAGAAACAGGTTTTAAGGGATTTTATTGTAATGTAATTGAGACTTTTATTTTCCCTGCAGATATGTAAGCATTGCTGTTCAAAAGCAAAGATCCTAATGGCCTCAGGATACAGACTCCAGGTGGATACTCTGTGACAGTGTGGCCATTTGTGTCTCTTAAGCAGCTAATTCCTTAACCTGTACTTCTGACAATCCCTTTAAATGCTTCTGTACCTTTTTGTCATCATGACTCAAGCTCTGTCTGAAATCATGCTATGCCAGCTCTTTAGGATATACAGTTAATAACTCACTCCAACATTTGGAGAGAACACTGTGATTTACCTGAATCACCTCAATAAGAGATGAATAATGCATTCAGCTGTTACTAGGTGTTGCACATATTCTGAGAACTAAATTTACAATTGGTTTGGATACTCAAGATGAAAGTGATTTAAGTATTTAGTCCCAAGGTCATGAGTCTTGGGGAAGAAAAATCTCCGGATTCTGGAGAACAGAAGAGCTCAATTACTAATTTTCCCTTGCATCACTAATAGCAAGTCTTCTTTCCCACATTTTAGTGTGAGAATGTGATGACAGAACTGCTATTAAACAATTTAATTATAGTACTTCTGGGAGTATTCTAAGGTTAGAAACACAACATTTCACATTTAACATCTTGAAATTATTTTTTCCCTTTGCAATGCAAATTCACAATAATTTAAAAACTCATGAATTTTGACATACCTTTGAACAGGTTATTCTATGTTTAATAGACGGTGGTTCCCATTCTACTGTAAATATAATATAATGAAGCCTTCTTAATATTCCACTCTTCCACAGAAATGGTTCTGAATTTGCTGATTTGTTGAGTTCTTTTGTTTTCACTCCTCCAAGGGAAACACACAGCAATTTAAATCTCATGACAATAGGCTTACTTTTCTTGGTTACATTTCACAAATACATTGAAAATATCCACGGAACAAAAGGGTCTGCTACCTACAGGATGACAAAAAATTGTTGTACCAGGAAGAAGGAAAACAAAAAAAAAAATTCTACTCAAACCATTTCACACACTAATAAATAAAAACAAACAAGTTCCTAAGAAAATGTCTTTAATTTTCATGTTATGGAAATACATATTTTGGTTTTATTTCCATGATACAAAAATTTAAATATCAAACATTTCCTGAAATCTACCAATGCAGATCCTTTTTTAAACAAATAAAGGGCTGGTGCAGTTAGCAGGTTTATCACAGGTACCAAAAAACATTTTTTACAGAATCAGGATTTAAAAGTGGGAACAACAGATGTGAAAACAAAAACCACCTCCCACCAGGAAATTAATGTTTAAGTTACAGTTTTTTGAAAGGGTAAGGTATGTGTAAAGCTGGTGTTTAGATGAATACCACCTGCACTGGGGGTGGGGGTAGAGAACAGAAATTCAAGAAATGTTCCCGGATAAAGTAACAGATAGAAAGCAGTAAGTGAAACTGCAGTTCTACCTGTTTCCAAAATGCTGACAGCATACTGATGCTGCCTGAAAAGATAGCTAAATATTAGGAGAGCTGTGGTAACTCCCCAAGCAAAGGAAACAGCCTAGCACAAAATTACAGAGTGCCAGTTCTTGTACAGTTCATAGCCAGCATGCCAAAGGAGGTGACCAGAGGACATTGAGTCTTGCTTCTTAAACCTAACATCAGTTACAACAGCAAGGATTTCACAGGATCAACAACAAGTCATATACTAGGTGATATACACACGAGTAAAACTGACAGTGATTGTTCAAGAAACAGTTTAAAATAATTAAACTGATTTTCAGGACACATACTGCTTTGTTAACACCACTTTATTTAAATAAAGTATGGCTTCCAAGAGGTGTAATCTCTCAACTGCTTTCAATCAATTCCACTTGTTAAGGCAGTTGTTTCCTACCATGTTTCAGGGACCTCAAAAATTCCAGTGGAACTAGTTGTGAGGCTTCCTAGAAGACAAAATCATGGAATAAAAATTACATCAAGATTTTTTGTTGTTGTTGCTGTTTCACAGGATATTAAGACGTATTTTCCTATAGAGGAAGGCTTTAGATACATTACTGGCAAGTCAATATTTACAAAGAGGAACCAAGAGACTGTTTATGAATAGGTACTTAAAAAAAAAAAGAAGGGAAAAAATAAAGGTTAATTTCAGGTTTCTTACATAAATAAATACTGTATATACTGTATTTTTAATCCTAGTAATTAGGTAATCTTGGTTTTGCAATTACTAGGATGATAAAGTTAAATACTATTTTCCCAAGTGTACTTGTCATCATTTTTATTTAGGCTGTTAAGACAGGGAAGAATATTTCCATCCAAATTAACTGGAGGATAAAGATGAATCATTAATGCCAATAACACATATTCCCATAATGCCAAATTCGGAGGCTGAATTTTATACTCAGAATAACCATAGACACCCTCGTCATTCTGCATATGCTTACAGGCCCCAACTGCCCTACTGAATAAAAAAGAAGAAAACAATTACCAAGCACAGCTTTCGAATCAGCTAAGAAAGATTTTCCTCTACCAAGTCAGGAGAAAGGATGCCTGGTATACAATACCACTTTCTGGATAAAAGCTGCTAGTGCAGTTATTGAAATGAAGTTTTAATTATGAGTATTTGAATACACTTCAATACAGGCAGCGCTCCAGATGACTAATATGATATGGTCATCTGGACAAAATTAAGATATGAGTTAATTTTTAAAAAATTTTATTATAGTTCAATTTCTGCAAGAAATTACTAACAAATATTGAAATAGAATCAACAAGAAACAGATCAATAAAAATAAAATCTTTTGATGTTTAAATTCATGTGATCTGAGGTAGTTATTTACTTTTTTTGTAAAAGCTGCAGTAACTCACAAAAGCCAAAGGTGAAACAATCTGATTACAACCTGCCTGCATTTATAATCAGATGCTCAGTTCCAAGTATTTTGGCTTAAAAAGTATGTAAATATTAAAATCTGAAAACACCCACCTTCACACCAACCCTAGGTGAAAAGCCTTCAGCCAAATAAAGTACAATGAAGGTTATGGATACAAACACCAACGGAACACTGAATGTATTAATGCATACATCAAAACAGAGTGCCTTCAATTTTGCTTACAATATGCAAAACACACTGAGTAACCTTAACTACAAAGTCACATTAAAAAAAAATAAGAATATCTAAAAAAATATTCAAAAAGCTTTATTTTAAGGATGAAAGTAAGCAAAAGTAATAAATCAACAACATCCTGATTCCTTTGGTTGGTTGTGAGTTTTTTGGTTTGGGCTGAGTTCTTTATTTTTTGATATTGTTTTGGGTTTGTTTGTTGAATTTTTAAACTTTTTTAATGTGATGCAGTCTTCAGTATTAGGAAGAACTTGGAATGTAATTCAGTAAGTTACTGCTAGAAGCGATGACTTTCAAGAAAAGAGTTTCAGTTCTGTTCAGGCCTAGAACATTTTCAAACAGAACAGAAACCATGTGCATGAACATGGTTCCAGCACTTACCTGCTGGAATTTGTTCTGTCTTGATCTTTTTCAACTTTTTGGCTCTCTTCTTACCATCTGGAAGGGACTCTGCACAGGAGTCTGTCTGATCATTTTCTGGCTCTTGGCCTTCTCCCTCTTCCATATCATCAGAAACAGTTTCTTCCTCAATAGGACTCATGCTTCTCTTTCCCACTGCACTGGTACCTGTAAAACTGGAACACAGAAGAAAGATGATTATGAAAAAGTCAAGAGTAACTATTACATAGGTACACATTGTTGTGCATCTATTAAATGCTTATGAAGGTAGAAGAATAAACTGTTGTTAGTGGTGTACCATGAAATTATATTATCTGAAAGATCTGGCTGAACTATAAAATTGCACAAATTTGCTATCTAATCCAATCTTACGCAGAGCAAGGCATTCATTCTTTGTACTATTGATGTCTCAGACTTAGCTGCTATTCTGATGAGATCACTCATCTGATATGTAATTAAATCAGTTCTCTGTCCCTGCACGGTTTTACATTTTATTCTCATAGTTATGCAAGCTCTTTAAAGCACTCTATTCAATAGACACCAAATTATGCACAACTGAAGCCTCAAAACCACATCTTGAAATTGAAGGAGTCTACATGCTAACTTCACCTGTCTCCTGGAACTACACGTAGTTTTAAAAGCTTTTCTATATAAAGGCAGAGAAAACCATCAAGCTCCACATATAAACTTTAAATCTGGCTTTCAAATGCAGACTTCTATTATTGATGGGGCCACTAAAATAAAAAGTACAAAAAATTGCACACTCATTTCATTAGCAGCACTTGAATGAAGTCTGACTAACACAGTATAAAGATGAACTCAGAGCTCTACTCCATTCAGCACACACTGAAATAACCTTGCATAGGCTTTTGTTCCACTGCAATGCTACGGTTAAATTTCCTTAAAAGACAAATGACAATATTAAAATCAAATTAGCATGAGTATAAAAGAGAATGAAGTAGCAAAGGGGCTAATTAAAAACCAGTTCCCATTATGAACTTCTACATATGTAAACACCAGCTACTTAAACGTCTAAAATAATGCTTTTAGAACAATCAATTTTAAAAAGGGTTGGTCTAGATTTATGAACTTTTATTTTTTAATTAGAACTACACAACATGCCTGTATGCATCTAAGCCATGTTCTATTCTGTGAGTTAAATAAATATTAATAGTAAGTTATAAAACAAAGCTTTAGAAGGTTTTTTTTCCCTTTTTAATCAATAGCAATGAATTACAGTGTTTCAGTAAGGTTTCAGCTAAAGGAAGAACGGTTAAATTTTGCAGTATAGTTTTGGCTTTGAAATGGAATTTTTTCAGCTGAACATTCTGCAACTTAAAACAGAGTCTGTCTGGGATGTCCAAAGGCAATAAACAAAGATGAAACATATGATTACATCTCATGCTCTTACATCCACTTTAGGAGCACAAACACCATTTACTTTGATGAATAGCTGGTTTTTCCTCCAAACATTCACACACAGAAGGCCTTCTTGCATGATTTCTTACAAATCATCATTTGAGTCATACCACAGCCACCACCAATAAAAAGCTGGATAGAACTGTTAATCCTATGTACACACTTCAATATTGCAAAACAGGCAAAAACTAGGGTTGGAAAGAAAAAAGTCTAGGGAAGGAGTAACATTAGGAAATGAAAAATTACTATTTTTTAAAAAATATAGTTTAGAAAAGCTTGTAAGAATTCTACTTTGGGGAACGCCATTCTGAAAAATACATTAGGAAGAAAAAACTCAGGAGCCATAAATTATGATCCCAGGATTTCTACAGCACTTGGCTCTCAGAAGGGAATTTGCACTCACTGTAGGAAGAAGATCCCTTCTTCAATGGTCTCATGGCTGAATTTAATTTTTTCCAACTTAAGACTCCTGAGAAGTTATTGCAAATAAAGAAAAATAAGTTCTTGACCTTCAGTGTCCATTCAATTAGGTACCAAAGAACAACATTAAAATTAATTTTAGGCCTTATGGTCCTCCTGCAGACACCTTAAGGAAAAAAAAAAAGCCCACCACCAAAAAGTGGCAGCACAAAATACAAAATAAACATATTTTATAATGAAGAACCATTGTCTTCCTTTCTACGAAATAATTAATTTTATTTTATATTCATTCATTGATTGCATGGCTTTTAGAGGGGAAAAGAGTTATTTTTTTTACATTTTGTTCTTCTTTAACCTTAAATAAGATTAGCAACATTATTTATGCACTTAGTGGTAAATGCATATGGTTGCATATAGGAGTTAGAGCACTACTCAAAATTCTGTTTTCTTATTGCAGCAATTATTTTGGATGTGTCCCCCTATCTACCTCAACTTCCTCATTCAGCTGAGAAACAACTGACCAAAGTTAAAGATTCAAACACAATAACAGCTTTCAGTCATTGCCCAATGCAGACAGACTTCTTTTATGACCCTTATGACCATGTAGAGACACAGATTTACACCATCCTCTAACCACATAACACTTAGGTTTCAGAACACACCTGTACAACAGCTGTCCAGGCAATAACTATTTATTTTCTAGAGAATATATTTCAAGACGTACTAAATAGCAGCAATCCAATTAGTGCTATGGTAATTAAATTGAAAGAATCAGCAAGCGGAGGGGAGCAAAAGGTAGGAAAACAATTATGATGAAGCAGAATTTAACGTTTTCTGTTTTGGAAAAGCATGTCTGAGTTTTAAAAGAAACACTTCAGTACAACAAGGCACTTGTAACTGGCCTGGATATATGAGGACCTACAATTTCAAATAAATTTTATTTACACAAAAACGTAAGTTCTCTTGACACTTGAAACAACATTGAGGAGTGGGAGTAGATACTGATCCATCATAAAAATCAGTCAGCTGAAGAGCAGGTGAAATCACTAAAAATAACACTACAATGCAGAAACACTATAATAATTTACTTGCAATATTTGTTATCTATACCATTCATACCTCACCTTTTGTCAATTCTTATTCTTTAGTGGATAATAAACCACTATAAACAACAATTTCCGTAATAAACCAAAAGAATCATCATCAATAAACCAAGAAGAAACACTAACACATTTCAAAAATTAGTTAATCTTTGGCAAAATGAAGACATTCAAGGAAATGGTGCTACAAACAGCACTCTGACTTGACAGAAAATGCAGCACTCAAGGTTTTAGGCAGAATATCTGTAAGGCAAAGTGATGTATCCCTTTCTTGTACTTCATTCGAGTTTTTGGCATTGGCCTTATTCTATTTAACTATTTCTAGAAGATGATCAGGAGAATAAATAAGTACAAATAGAGCAGGGCACCTAGTTTTCCATAGAGCATACCCTACTTGACTTTTCCTGCTATGATTTAACACTATTTTGCTAAGGAAAAGCTCTTAAAGCCATGCATTTAACAGTCATGGCAGAGCTGGCATGCAGTCATTTGCTAAGCACAACATAGCCAGTTCCATCTGTTTCCTAAGTGTGCTCTGAATAGCAACAGATTTGGACGAGGGGATCTTATTTACGACTTGAAGTTTTGTCAAATGCAGCAGTTTTTCCTCTACTTCTCCATCTTAAGTTAATAATTAGGCATATTTCCATTGAAATAAATTTTTATATTTAACATTATTATTAAGGTATATACAAGGGATACATATTAATCATAAATAATTTTACCTTGTGAATGCTATTAATATTATTAAACTTTATTTTACAAAAAGAGGTTCCTCTACAATATTGGACTACAGTTTTATCAACAAGACAAGAATTAAAGAATCTTTGTTACATATTTATCAATCTATCGATTTAAGACAAAAGTTCCTTACAAGAAATACTCAACAACTTCCTTACTGAATGAAAAAGTAGCCAGGACACATTGTCATCATGGAGACAAACAGCCATCCTGCAGCTGTGCTCCTTGGCAGAAGCTGATGCAGCAAGCTTATTAAATAATAAATAAATAAAGTATGTAGTAACATGAAGCTATTATAAGGGATCAGCTGCTGGATACATCACAGTGCTGAGTGCTCAGCTAGATACGACTTCAACTAATCTGGACAAATATACATGCACACATACATATTTATCCTGATTGTTTATATAAATACCGATATTATAGTTTGTATCAAAATTATAATATATAATAGATAAAAATATAAATATTTTATATACCTTTAGATAAAAATATTTTTATATACCTTTGTCTGGAAAATAAAGTGTTTGTCTTGAGTGAAATGAAAGACCATGGTCTGCAGTTCTGTGTTCTATCTAAACAGATTACACTTCAGAGGAAGCATTTACAAAATATAAATTGACAAAATAATTAAATATAACTAGTAACAAATGAAAATAAATGAAGAAAAACATGTCAAAAGACCTGCATGACAGGGAATCTGGGACAGAACAAAATCACTTTATTAATGGAATAATAAGAGAACAAAAAATTACGTAACATCAATTACAAGAGATCTATCAACAAAATAAAAGCTGCTATCCAAGGCTATTAAAATGTTGATCGTGTGAAAACAAAAAGCTACTTCTTGTAGAATTTTACAACACTAGATGAAAAAAAGATATTAAAAATTTTCAAGGAGAGTTTAGTGCTTAAACAAACAGTTCATTGGGGTATGTCAAACTTTAAGAAAAAAATTACTGAAAATTTTGTTCAGTAATTTTCCAAATTACACATTTGTGGTGGATCTTAAACTTCTTTGCAAGACAACAGCAAATCAGCTTTCTGCATTTCCTGTTCTTCATGAGCTGCCATCATTACCATCTGCCTGGAACCTGTGAGGTAACCAAACTCCGACTTTCATTGAGAGGAGACACTTCCTCTGGCAGAAACAGAACTAGAACTTAGTGTTTCTTTGCAGCAAACTCAAGGTGTAGTAAGTATTTCCAGACTATTTAATTGCCTACCACCTTAGTTACAGAGCTGAGCCTTAGCCACGCGCAGGCTGGTGCCAGGACAATCCTTCAAGCTCCTCATCTCCTCACAGCATGGACTCCCCAGGATTCCTCAGTACAACAGCTCCATTAAACTAACTTCATTTGATACGGACTGTACCATCAGCTTCCTCCATATGTTTTTTTGAATCAAACATGTCTATAACACATTTAGAATTCCCACCATGACAAAAGCCATGAACATCTGATAGCTTGCCAAAATACACACCTGCAAAATCCTAAGGTCATGAGAAGAACAGAACAAGTTTAGCGAATTTGTTACACGACAGATTAACATTTAAAGGAAGATATAATGAGAACTAGAACTTAATGTAGTATTTCCAAGAAAGATCAAGCAGAAACACCTCAGCACTGGTTTTATGACACACCGAATTTGGCCTGTGTACTCACAGGGGAGGGAGGAGGAGATAAAACCTCCCAAAACCAAACCAAAACATCTGTTTAGAGAAATGTAACATACACTCCACTCAAACTTATTTTCATATAGAATTCATAGAACTGGGGAGACAGTGCAGGAGAAGGGAGGAGAAAGAATGGCAGTAACTTGATAGGTTATTTATATAATTATATTAACACTAAAAACCTCTTCACATGCTCAGCTACACAGATGACTGAGAAAGAAGATACCTGTTACCATCATATCAAACCTGACATTAATACCAGCAGGTAAACATCGAACAAGAAATACACACAGCAACATAGGGAACATACTGTACCAGAACCAAAAGCAGCATGTCCTGACTTAATTTTGTCCTTAAATAATGAATTAAAGCCTTTTTTAAGTTCTATACTGAAAGCTTAAAGCCATGCAAATAACATCATTTGCCATCCTTTTTCTGAAGCATAAGGACAACTTCATCAGGACTGCTCTAGAAGAGAATTTATACCATTCTTTGTGGCACTATTATCACCATGGAAAGTCAGCTGAAAATCAACACAGTCTTTACAAGGATATAAGACGACAACTAAGTGCCCACATGACACAAGCCATTCTCAAGTGTCATATGAATAAAGAAAATAATTTTGAAATTTTGGTTATGAGAAATGATGCTGCTACATCAAGCTCAGAAGCTGTGACCTGCCCTCAAGATCCCAGCATTTAAAAGTCTGTCTGATCACATTCGTGATGAAATTCCCTCTGTTCCTTTATCTGTCGTCTTGTGACAGCTAATGTACCTCTACTGATTTATACGCAAAGAAATGCATACAGAAAAATGTCCTGTGTTAATTCAAAACTACCTGAAAATTGCTAGACATTGGATAGAAATGCAGTAAGAACACGAGCTGGCAGCACAGACATCTCACCTGTTAACACAGTAGTATCGACTCTGGGAAACATAAGGTGTGCACTGGGTTTTTAACCTCTTCCTCTCCATCTCCTTCCAACTATCTTCTGTACATTTTCTCTTGGCCTGTTTTTCTTCATGTTTTTTCTCCACATATTCTGCATATGTCTGGATCCTGTAACTTTCAGCATACCGGCTGGTGTTTACAGCTATGGAGAAGGAGAACGATATTATATACAAAACACTTACATGACAGCATGCCCTCTACTGAAATAGCTTATTTTGAAAAGCAGAAGGCTGCAAGCTATTTGTTCTGTTCATAAAACAATTTCTAGTTCCATTGCTAGCAATTAAAAAAACCAAACCAAAACAAACCCAAAATGCCATATTCTCTAGCAGTCACAATGTCTGAACTAGATGCTCAAGGCTCTTCTCAAAGTCAGACTTTGTGCAAAAAGAGTTAAATCTACTTAAGATGTTTCTTTTAAATTAGAAACGATCAATTCTTCAGTCATAACCCTCTTCCAGATTGCTTGTTGGCAAGAGAAGACTTCCTGGATTTTTTCCCTTTTAGTCTCATTACTTAACCCAGCAGGTTTATTTTGCAAGTCTGCCAGGAAAAGACGACATTTGCAAAGCCTTTGCCAAAACTCTGTTTGATTGCTGTGAAACATAAGCTTATTTGAGCTGCATTTTTGGTTGCACAAGATATCCATGGAAGAAGCACTTAACTAATAGCCAGCTGTTCCATCCTTGTATCTTTCTAATGTCTGATCTCCCTTTAACCAAAAAAGACTTCAAGTTCAAGGTAGAAAGATTTCTGTCAATGCAAAATTAGAAGCACTTTAAAACTAAAGAAAAAACTTTCACTGCCTCCACTCAGTAACAATTTAACAACATTCCTTCAAGTCCCAGCATCTTCACAGCTCTCAGCCTTTAGTCTGCAAGCCAAGCTCTGGCCTGACGCCATCCCTGTAACAGATGAATCAGCAAATTAAACTGACTGTCAACTGGTGTCTTCTGCTGTTTTCAGCCTAGCTCTCTGAAAGAAAGTATTGTAAACCAACCAGTAAACCAGACTAAATGTAAACAAAACACCCTCCCCCCCCAACCTCAGATTATTTTTCTCCACATTTTAAAATACTGCAATTGTAGTGGAGACAAAAATCCTGATTTTATTAGGTACTTCAAATTTTTTAGAGCAATTTCAGATGCATATCCCACTTTGGGATTTTAGCTGAGCTGTTTTAAATACAGGTATTCCGTGCTACCTCTGGTGCAAGCACTAGAAATGGCAAGCTCCAACAGCAAATTTCAGGAAAGGTGAGGAATATGAGTGGATGTGGTTTTTTCTCCTCTTTCAGGATGGATCATCAATTCTGTGTATTTGCTGTGTAACAGTGAAATGAGATATCTGTAATATCTGCCATGGTATACAGAAGCTGCTGTTGCAATGTACATAAAACCAGGCAAGAGTGTTAGCTATTTAATTTTAATCCCAAGTATAGATAGCAGTAGTTTAATGATTAACAGCCACATGAGATAGTTACACTAACCAACAAGTGTCAGACATACCTCCTTTCACCCTCCTTATATTTGTTTTGAACTGCGAAGTTACAGGATCTGTTTGTAAGAATTAGGACAATATTTATTGCCCATGAAATTATGGGGCGGGCATCATGAATGAATTAATAAGGCCCACTGGAGTTTACTGCATGCCAGCCAACATTCCTTGGGGTAAAATTTGTTTAGTTAAACTCAAGCATGTTTTTACTTGCTAAAATCAAGCACAAAGTTACCATGGATCATCTGATACATACTCATTTGTTAAAACAGAATAATATTATTTGATTTGCTACAAGCTATGAGCCAAAGTTATGGGTCTGCCATTTAATTCCCTGATAAAGTCAGCCCTTTCTTAAGGAAGAAAACCAAATCATTTGAGGCCTAAAGATAATTCTAAAATAGACCTCTGCAGTCAGTATTTTTGTACTAAGTCAACTCTACTTTCTTGAAATAAGGCATGTATTTTACAGCAATCCATTCATATGGCACATACACACACAAATATATGTATATAGCATATATATTTAATATAAGATGTTACATGCTGAATATTTTGCTTCATCATTGAAAAACTGAAATGAAGGCAAGGAGACACACAGATAAAACAATCCTGCATGGTCTTGAATTGAAGAGCAGCTCCTTGTAGGAGTTTAATATATTTTCTCTGATGCTTTTTTGATGAATGCTGTCCATATTGCCAAACAAAGCAAATACAGTTAGGTCATTTTGCACTCCCAAGAGAAGAAATGCACTGCTAGAATGCTCTGTGAATTCTAAAAAACCAAAGAGGACTCAGGGGGGCTATTTACTTATTTCTTTAAATTGTAAGAGATGAGACAAATCTTTCTGTGATAAACCTGACTTAGTAACCAATAGTACATGGCTGCATTTCACATTAATTGCTGCCCTAAAGTTTCTGTCTTCTAGCAGAATAACAGTAATTGCAAATTATTTTAGGAAAAGCATTTCTAGAGGATGGCATCTTCCCTCGTTATTAGGGAAGACATCAAACAGGCTGATTGGCATTGAGTGGTCCAAGAGGAACATGTACAAAGATACCCTTTTGTCAAGTATTTCCTTTTATGCAGAGCAACATCCTGACAGATGGCCACTGACAATATTAAGCATCTTAATAAAAAGACAAATATGTTGGTGAACTGTGTAGGTAAAAGAAAAGCCACAATATATAAATACAATAAACACAGAGAGCTATACAGATTAAGGCTGTAACACTAAACACTAAAGCTTATAAAATACTTTAGTAAAATTTCACCTGTGAAGCCTTTAAGTGACCTCTGTATCAATGCTGCATTAACCTTATCTGATCACGTTCTACTTAAAACATGGGAGCACTGCCTCAGCCAGAGCAACACTGCAATTAGTGAGCAGCTAAGCTAGTATTTTGTTTTACTCTCAATACTCACCGTATGGTTCCACAGCCTTATTTATTGACTACTAGGGCTATTCATGCCACATGTAACAATCCAGAAGTTTGCCATGATGACAAAAGTGCACATGCATAGTCCAGTATTTCAAAGTAAAACTCAGGAGTGGAAGCAGCAGTGCTGTATGCCTATTTTATCAACAGAAAGCAGAAGACTCAACATCCCAAATTAGAGGGCATCTTTTAAACTAACCAAAATGGAATGAAATCGTCCCCTACAGAACATTCAGGGCTGAGCTCTTCCACAGCAAATGTACAAATATATTCCCAGAGAAGCCATAAATCCTAAAGAAACATGCACATGATCACGTAACCATGGACATTACCAAGGTGTAAGCAGAATTCAACAATATTTTGTTAAATATTAGTGAAACTGTCAATGCATCATTAATGGCCCCTTTTGTTAACCTATATACAGTTTTCAGTCTTTCAAGCATACCTGGACAATTTCTGCTGCAAGGTATCAAAATGTTAACACACACAACTAATTAGCTGGACCAGAGTCTCTTAAGTGTATTTGATAACAGGCTGTACCCAAACTGGAAACATCAATTTGTACATGGTGCTGCCCCATCCCTTTGTTTTCCTCTCCTGTATCAGCTTAAGAGAGAAGGTGCCTACACAGATTCTAAACAAAAGAGCTTTGTACAAAGATTGTCCTCCCTCTTGGTATCTGAATTCAGAGCAAGGGGCAGTATCAATGCAGGGACAAAGCAGATCTTCCCCTTGCAAAGAAGGATGGCAAATTAGAGAGCAAACCAAAATGAGGCTTCGAACCTCTACACTGGAAAACGGGGAAAATGGACAGGTGATCTGAAAGAAAATGGTTTTACAGAAGGAAGATAGTGCTAAGTACAAAGCACGCCAAAGAAAGCAGAAGGATCCTTATGCAAAGTTTAAACTTAAAATATCTTCCTTAACATAGAACAGAGATGATAGTGCAAGCCCACTGAGACATTTCATGCAATGCACATGCAAGTAGATTATTATAAAGGACTTTAACTCGCATACAGATGAAGTTGTTTAATTACTGAAAGAATTCAAGCTACTCCTTCTTTTTAGACCTGAACAGTCAAAGCTGGATGACAACAGTCAAGGAAATAATGAAAAACAAGACTTTAACATCGACCCAAAGCATTAACTGAGGACTCACAAAGTTAACTGCACAGAACAGTTGAGGGGCTGAAGTGGCTGATACACAAATACTTCAGGTTATACCAATTTATTCATTAAAATAAAATACGGTTTTTACTTGACAGTTAAGACAATCTGAAGTATCTCCCATTTTCCCCACCATTTCCAGACTATCTGGATGAAGTCTAGACCCTTGTAAGCCATAGGATCATTGAAACAGCACTTATCCCACACTAACCTCTCCAAATGAAAAGCCAGCTTTGTAAATACACAAAGCTGAACAGCATCCAAAGGCAAACTTATCTAGCAAGACAAAAACCTTAAGAGCCAGAAGTTGTATGCCAAAAGTTAGCTCTGAAGTTTCTTGTGTTCCTCACCTCTAACAATGCACAGGTTTATCTTCTGCCACACCCTTAACAAATACTTGCTTCATGTTTGACAGAAATGCTGATGCCACTTGCAGTGCAACTTGGCAACAGAATGCTTTGTCTCCCAGATGTCCAACTAAAGGAGTATCAACCATTTAACAAATTCTTATTAATTACTTACTTTGAACAGCAAATCCCAACAAAACATAGACTGTGTTTATTGTCCATTATAGTTTTCAGGTGCTTGTAGCCTGGAAATCAGTTTACAGCACAGCATTTTGCAAAAAGTTAAGACAAATCCGAGCCATTTAAACCACCACTTTCATAAACCTGTCATTGGCTTTAAGATGATATTGTGGCAGCCCAACAGTGAGAGTGACACAGAGCCCACTGGAAGCCAAGCTTCCCCTGGCAAGGGTCAGGTCTAGCCTCCACAGACAGGCACGGCAGGGTGACTGGGCAACTGCTCCCTAGCATCTGTCCTGCTGCAGCTTCCACTTCAAGCTATAGAGAGCAATATGATTTTATACAAGAACAAGCCTTTTCTACTCATAATAAAGCTGAGAGACTGCCAATGTGCAAGTCGTGTGAATAACCAAATAAAGTGAATATTCTTGGACATTATCATAACCAACAAAATGGGAAGTTTAAGGCATTTGACTCTTGCTTCCTAAGGTTTCTTGTTTGTGTGTTTTAAAGCATGCCATATCCAGTTGGAAAGTTAGGAGCAGCCCCAAAATTGCCTACAAAAATACTGCCCTTTTCCCTACTCAGCTTTTCAGGGGAAATAAAGTAGAAGAGGAAACAAGTCTTTTTATATTATGCAAAGATTCATAGGTCCTTCAGGGTAACACTTTAACAATTAAAACATTGGAATGCATGTTCTCCCTGGCAACATAAATACTACTGATGACCATGTGAAATTTGAAGAGCTGCCTATTAGCTAAATTCAGCTAATCAAATGTATACTTTATATAAACAGAAAATCTTATGGGCCAATGTTTTATCAATCAGTTTTGGACTAGGTTTTAATGGTTACCATCCACGATATTACCTAACTCAGGCACATTGTTTTGAAGAGCACTGGGGGATGAAGAGATAGATTTTATTCCCTACATATTCAAAATGGATTTTTGAATCTGTGAGAACTCTGGCATATTCCCAGGATGCAGATGAACAAGTTTTCAGCCCATTTAAAATACTGAAGCCAGGACAGCTAGAAACAACAAAAACAGCACAGCGGCTTATGCAAAATGCCACATTTTGAGAAGTCTGTCATTTGTAAAGGATAAGCATCATAATTAGTTTTTTGAAATATGATAGACAATTATCACCATTTCAATACTACCCTTAGATAAAGTTACACAAAACTGGTCATACAGACAAATCGTATTTCGAGTTGTCTTGTAACACCTATGAAGCTGAACAAAATTAAAAGGCATTGGAGCAAAATTGTTAAGAAACCTGGCAGATCTATTGACTGGTTATGTTGAGCATGTACATCAAGGGAGAATGGCAGATCAGTCTTTAAACAATCTGCTGTTCAAGTCTCTAACTTAATCTTAGTTCAGCCAAATATTCAGTACTTGAACCACTGCTGAAGGGGGTTTCAAAATCTGATAGATCCAAATCAGTTATCACCCTATGCAGCTAATTACAAAACTAGTCCCATTTTCACTGATTTTTCACATGTAATTTCCTTATTAAAAAGATGCAAAGCAAATCTGGATGTTTTTACAGTACTTAAGACTCCTCTGTAACGGAAATCTGAACACTTTAGGGGAAACTTCCATACACTTCTCATGTCCTCGATCCTTTTATGTCCCATAAATGTTCTTGTTGCACTTATTTTTTCTTAACTATATGTATTAATACCAGCTCAAAGTCAGAAACCTCTTTAAGAGGTAAGCATGTAAGTATACCCACAGCAACATCTTGCCTTGTATTTACATTGTTTCACAGTCCCCCAAGGCTTTTTATAAAGTCCAGAAGATGCAGACATTTATAGAAACAGATTAAAAAACAGGCCACACTATCAGTTCTTCCTAGGTTCTTCACTTAAGCACATCTCACTAAATCACAAGTACAGTGACTATTATTACCAAAACAATTCATTGAAGAATTTAAGATCGGGGAATAGAGTAACAGAATTGATTTTAAAATGCATTTATTACAGAATAAAAAATCAAAACACAAACAAACGAAATATCAAGAATTTTAAGCAATTTTGGTGTAAAAATCATATGATTTTTGGTAATTGAGGTTGCTTCAGTTTATCAGTTTGGTTAGCTCACTGCTTTCAGTATATGCATTTCTACCAACCTAATCTCATAAAAATCTATGAAAGACTATAATCACCTGAGCTTTCCAACAAATAATGTTTCCCAGCACGTAGGCCATAGAACAAGCCTCCCTGCTTGTCAAAGCACAAAAAAAGACACAGAGCAGTGCCAGAAAGATTCAGTTTCAATATTCCGCAGACATTCAGTTCTTTCCAAAATATGTAATTGCTATAACAAAAAAAAAACAAAACCAAACCTAACAACAACAAAAAGTAGTGGAGATAATACATATGCCAAACATTCAGACAATGGATAAGTAATTGAGTTGACAGCAGTGGGGAATTTACTGTAGCAGCACCTAAGAAGGCTTTATTGACATAATCTGGGACTTCTCATCAGAAGGTATTTCATTCTTATATCTGTATATGGATGAAGGAACAATGGCTCTTGCTGCTATGCAGCAATTGCTGTAAGGAGGCTGCTGGTGAGCCCTCAAAATCCTCTGCAGACCTATGAACATATGAGGAAGTATGATAAACACTCCCAGGATGTTCACAAGGAATTACAGAGATGCACTGATTGTACATCCAGACCCTGCAAGTTTCTTTATTTGAGCTTAGTAAGGATAGATGATGGTAAACTCAGCAGGGTTTTCTAATCCATTTTATTTCTTTTTTTAATTGTGGGAATTCTGCCTGGATAGCTCTTAGGTGCAACAAATTTTTAGCCAGTTAATCAGAAGTGCTACATACACTGCTGCTCTCACTGGCTCCACAGCATTTGATGCAAGCGTTTCAGCAAACAGGGATGACACTACCAGAACACATCCCAAATGATCATCTATAATGGCCTACTTCCAGCCATTGTTCCCAGAAGTAAGCTTATGGGTCAGTACTCAACAAAATACCCTATAGAACTGGAGAAACCACTAAGAGCTTGTGGATTCAACTACAGTCAACCAAAAATCTTTAAAAAACCCCACCCCAAAACACTAATAAAACCACCCTCGAAACAACATAAAATCCTCAAACCACAAACAAACCAAATCTAAAACCCAGCACACCAACAAGACTGTTTTCCCACATAACTAACAGCAATATTTTCAAATGTTCAAATAAAAATTTAAGAACTTAGATCTGGAGAGACTGCACATTGCTCATACACAATAGGCACATTAGCAGTCCAGGCTCTTTAGACACTATTATTTTGCATGTGTTCTACAATGCACCAAAAGGCTTCTCACTGCATTTGTTCCTTCAAAATGTAAACCAAACCAAATGTGTATCAGTCCAAAGGGTATTTGGAGGCAAAGACCACAAAAGTCTTTGATAGTTATACTCTGTGCAAAGGAACAGTACATAGCCTCAATAAATACTGCAGCAAGTGAAGAAACCAGCACTATTCTACCCACAGGTTTAGGTACTTGGAGGATCATGGAATGAAACACAAAACTCTCAAGCAAGTCAAATTTGGGCTTGTCTTTGCTGCCACACATGTGCTGCTGCTATGAAGTCCAGTTCCTCCAAGCAAGTCAGTGGTTTTGCCATTAGAATCACAGACCCTGCTGGCTCAGAGCATTTTGCAGGAGCCAGTTAAAGTCACAATGCTGAAGTAAATCCAGCAACACTTACCGATTTGTACTTGCTCTGGCTGGCTCAGTGATACAAATGCTGATGTATCGTCAATCCACGAAACCTGAATGTTACCTAGAAAAAGCAGAAGAAATTATTGTGACTATTTTTATTTTAGACTCAGTCACAGATTTTTATCTGATATGCCATGACATAAAAAAGCCAACTAAAATAACTGCACCTGAGAAGGCTTTTGTCCACTGTACAGGTATGTAGTTCATACCCAGTTGCACAAGGGCCCGGAACTGTTCAGAAAGTCAGGGCTGCATGAGCATCCTGCATATCACCAGACCCTCAAATCCTCCCTTCACGGCTTCTATATGAGTCTATGAAACAAATTGAAGTGATTTTCTGGGAATTTCAGCCCTTTGCTCAAATAAATAATAGCTCTGTGAGTGATGATAAATTCCAGTGGAAAGGGGTAGGTAGAAGATTGATCTCATCAATGGAAAACTCCACTGTTGGGACACTAAATTTTCCAGTTCTGGTTTGTTTGAATCCCACTATACATAATTTCCTGAATGTGAACTAAAAACTTAATTTGAGTCAATATGAGGACAAATGCACAAAATCATAGACCTCATTTGGAAGCTGTTACAATAGAACAGTGACTGGAAATAAGTCCCTCTATTCATCAAGCAGTTAGTGCATTTTCTATGTGAATGGCTTAAAATGTCACATTAGCACTAGAAGAGCTCATAATCAAGCAAAAGCAGAGAAAAGGATTCCCATTCCAGACACAAGGTCTTCTTATAGTCTGAAATCCATTTACATCTCCTGTGCTTACATCTCCTGTCCTTATCTAAGTGCTTTACTGTCAGTACAATTCAGATACTGAAAATCGGTGCCATTTTTTTTCACGTAGACTAGAAAATCAAGTTATATATAATGTTACACCACCATTTAACCTTCAGACATTACAAGGTTAAAAACAATGATGCAAAAGGGCTTAAAATACATTTATTCTCAACTGTTTAATCTATTGAAATCTAATTTAGTCTACAGGTTACAGGGTTATAGAAGTCTCTTCTGAAATCCAGCCAGATTATAAACAGATTTTCTAATTATAAAAAAATAAAAGCCTAGATAGATTTCATCCGTATGCTATACATTGGAGTAGCCAGCTATTTAGGACTTTAAGTTATAATCATTTTGATCATTGCCAAAACCATAATTAATTCAGTATGGTTTCTGACATCTCCCTGTACTGAAGGGCTAAGGCTGCTATTAAAATGAGCCTAACCATGAAGTTAGAATTTCTTTAAACATTTTTTCTGGGCACATATATTTAATTTCTAGTAATTCTGTCTTTGAAGAACATAGAACTTTGCTGCCTGTGGGTAAGGCCCTTTGGTGTAGGGAGAACATCCTTCTGGCAGGACATTAACATTTCACAACACAAGAAAGGCTCAAGCTGACTCATGATTGCAGCTCAGAACTGTAGTGCATTTGGTAGGACCCTGACATGGAGTTTCCTTTCAAGGACAGAAATTACTGTACAAATTCATATTGCTCTACATGCATTGCCAAGTCTTTGCTCTAAAATTATTTACGTATGAAGTTCTCCATTTTTGTATTACTAACTACAAAATTTTCTAAACAATCGTTTCAGATATCTGAGACCATATTCTGTTCTAACTCTGGAACACAGAAATGCTGTCCAAATTATGCCCGTCTCCTATATATACAGTTTATTAATATGTATTATTAATATATTAAATTATATATTAAATATACAGTTTATTAATTTCAATCTACCTGAGCAGACTGGAAGGTAGATCAAAAAAAAACTTCTCCTGAATACCTTGCAATTGTGCCCTCAGTATAAAATAAGAAAGAAGATCAGTGATGGAGAAAAAAAAAAAAAATCTCATGAAGGAATTCAGTTACTCTTCAAACAGACTTCAGTGTTAATATTTTCACTAAGTGTCAAATAAAAATAAATCAATAAAAATCCAACCTATTGGTGGCACATTATTTCGGTATCAGAACCTTATTTATTGTTGCAGAAAGGCTGATGCTCTCTATATGACTTCTGACTTTGTATTTTTAGCTAATAAAGGGTTTCATCACCTGCCAACATATCTTGTTTTTATACTCAGATTTATACATTTTAAATACAGAATTTAAAGAACAGTCAAACATTAAATAGCAGACACTGAGTTCCAATCTGAGGCAAACCGTAACAAATGCTCTTATGCAACTCTCCATGCTTAAGAGATGCTCTCTTCAGACCATGCCACATTTCATCATTATTAAGAAGTAAGAATTTAGGAGAGATAAGATTAATAAATAAAATCATTCAGCAATACTGCAAAGTACTCAGTAAATATAGTGCATTTGAGAAGTATGGTGAAACACAAATAAAGATCTGGAAAGCAAATGCAGTTGCAGTACAATATTTAGCAATCACCAGAGCCCCATGCCAGCTCACTGCAAGGCCAGTGCAGATAAGCCATGGACAGCAATGTAATGGAACACCAGCTTTAGAAATAAACCAGAAAATTTCTCTCTGCACTTCTAGAATACATCAAGTCTTCAATATTTTGAAGAATGCCACTGGTGGACTGTGACATGAAGGTGCAGAATGTATTTCTTCTATAAAGAAATTTGAAAATTCTCAATGTATCAGTTCAAATACACAAACAAGATTAAATCCACAGAATAAAATCCCACCGATGGATTACATCATTGAAACATTTTCCTTTTTATACTCTGTTCTCATACATTTCCTACATGACTTCTACTGGTAATTAGGCAGTAGTTTTTATAATACTTCGATAGCATGAGTTTTAATCAAAAACCCAAAGACATTAATTTAAGTAGAACTTAAGGCTATACACTAAAGCTGTATTCTAGCAAATCCTATTTTAATGACTTCCTATTTCATATCAGCATATCCAAATAAACAAGGCAAATTTAAGAATCCAAAGTGTTTTAAGAGACTGCATAGTGCTGCAAGTACTTGCACAGTGAAACTACATTCACCCTTGAGACTATAAAAACATCTTGCATGAACAGGTGTCCACTTGGTATGCAGGCAGTCCTGAAGGATTTCAGAATCATGAACACCCCTTCTAGAGTAGCAAATGTAAACCAGTTTCAAGCGTGACACTGCAGCCCTTTCAGCTGTTTCACCATATTCTGTTAGAAGCTCCATGGAAGATTACTGCTTCAGTTCATTCTAAAACAATTTTTCTGTAAAATTCGACTAATACTGCTTGATTTCAAGACACTTTGCTTTAACTGATGTAATGCATTAGGATAATTCATGTCTGTTACTGCCTTTTTTTTATTTTTTTAGCTTTTGGCAAATCAGTCGACCTCACGCTGTACCACTCCGCCCCTATCCACCTACAACTGGAAAAGCATGGGTACTTCTGTATTCCAGAATTTTAGAAGGAACAATCTGCAATTTGTTTTGAGATACCATGGCAAAAAAGACTATTAAAAAAAAGATTAATTATCGAACACGGAGTTTGTAAATCGAAACATGGAAACATTCAGCTCTAAAATCTGGAGAAGTGCGGGAACTGCGAGTCCCAAAGCGAGGCTTCAGCGGCGTATGAGCGCGCCCCCTGGCGGCGGTTCCCGTCCGCACGCACGGAAAGCGGCGGAGCTGAGGGTGAGAAACCCCTGGGAACCGAGCCCAAACCTTGCTCCTCACCCCGGAACAACAGCTCCGGGAGAATCCTGCCATTCTCGCGTTCTACATTTCCCAGTCGGGCCTATCAAACCCTATCCACTACACTGACCCCTGCTGCAGTGAAGATCGAATGCTCACAAGGAACTGAGGGAATTTGATGCGGCTCCAGAGACCCGGCACAGACACAGTACCAAGCCACAGGAGGTAAGGAGCAGGAGAGCATCATCAATTAGTTCAGCCGTCCAAGTGCCTACATTTTATACTTCTACTTAGTAGAGCAACAACAGGACTACTAGTCCTCAGTTATTAACTACCCTTTTTGCTGTTTCTTATCACTTGGATGGTGTTCACAATCTGGAAATCCAATTGGTTATTTTCAAGCTTGCTTGCTTGCCTAGACTCACATGTGCTGGATTTGGCTTTACACCGACTGCAGGATGAACCTTGTTCCTAAAGCCTCAATCTGCCTCACACCAATCCCCATTCCCTTTTTCCACCTATATAAACTCTTACCTCATTTCAAGAGAGGCTGTAAATAAAAGGATAAAAGATTCACAATATTCAACAAGCACCAAATAAAGATTTCTAAAGAGCAGTTAATAAGAACAGTAATTTCCAGGACACCGAATTCAAAAATTACGAAGAGATTCATCATTACCTACACTAGGAGTAAGTTTGCATCCATAGACTAAAAATAACAAAACAAACCAGAAGTTTAACTTGTTAATAATAAAAACAACCAAATAAACAAAAAAACCCACCCCAACAACAAAAGAAAGACCGTATCACTCACCAAAGGCACTGAAAAGCTGGTATAGGTCACTAGTCTTCCACTCTTTGGGAAAAGTAACGTGAAGAACATGATCTCGTTTGGGCTGCACTACAAAACAAAAATGCTTCTTAAAATAAGAGTAATTGCTAGTATCTTTAGAATATCCTAAAACAGTTATCTAATGTGGTCATGTAGATTTTTTTCTTCCCTTTCCTTTTTAAATAAGAAAACAAGCAAAGATTTATGAAACTACATCAGGTACAGTGAGAATATGCCTGCACTTAGGCATGAAAGATATACTAAATGCTACTAGCTCATCTGTTTAAGAAATTGAAACAGCATTTCCTGTAGTGGTTGTGGGAAATGTCCACAAATGTAGTCCCTCCCATCCCTTGCACTAAACCAAGCTCAAGGACAGGGAAAAAAAAAAAGAAAAAAAGAAAAAAAAAGAACAACCTCTTCACGTTCCACCTTTAAATTTAAAAAATTCTCAGCAATGCTTCATTTTTTGCCATTTTTCTGTTAATAAAAACTTTCTGTGAAACAATGTTCAACTCAGTTTTCATATAATATTAGATACAAGCTAGAACAGACACACTTTTTATTAGTACGAAAGATTACACCAAGGAAAAAAGACAGCTCATCAAGGCCAACATCTCAAGTGCAGAAGTAGTCTTTAGTGTACATTTTAAGGCTTGTGAATTTCAGAGAGAGAATCCAAATCAAACTGCTGGAAGAGATAAGAATTCAGCAGAAATTATTACTATATATCTTATTTTTACCCACTTCTCCTAGCTGAAGTTCCTTTCACTAGAGATGTGAGCTTTTATAACCTGTGAATTCCTATAATATTTGAAAAAGAAACAAGTAGAGCACTGTATTTTCAGGGACAAAAATACTGAAATACTTTCCATTTTCCTATGAGACTATTTGCAGATCATTAATTAAGCCTTTCTACAGGTATGTGCAGAGATCTGTTTTGTTATGTATGGATCATGGCTGAGTCTTTGTGTGGTTTTATGTTTGATGACAGAGCTGAACCATTAAAGTTGAGTGCTCCACTTTGCAATGCAGTGCTGGGTTTGTTCAGGATAACTCAAGGGTTGACTAGACACAGCTCCATGTGACCAGATTTTACTCTGACCACCTGGTAACACTCTCAGGAAAATCTCTCTTCTTTTGGTATAGAGACATAGGGACTGTTTTTCATTTTAGTGAATGATCAGTGACCTACCCTCCTGAATTCTTTCGTAATACAAACTTTTCTAGTTTCTGATCTCTTTAGCTTTCAGCATTAAAACTGAGAGCTTTCCAAGGTGTATCTCATTCATAGAGCAGGTGCCCAGAATCAGACTATCAGCCACTTGTTATTGCTAAGTGTTTTAACCTGTTTCACCTAAACAAGTGGATTAGCCTGAACTGACCAGAAACTCCCTCATGAGAAATTACAGGTGTACATGAGCACTGAGAGCACAGTAAGGCTGGGCAGAGACCCAAATAGTTAAGCAAAGCAATCCCTTCATGAGCACAGGTGAAATCCTGTTCCCTAAATCTGCTAATTAAACAAAAAGGACACAACATTCTGTAAGGACTAAAATTTAATTTTTTTGCACTACACAAGTCAAACAGCAAAACCCCACAAGCAACAGAAGATCAGTTCACTGCTGTACAGCTTACTGAACAGAGAGTAACTCAGAGTTTAATTATTTGTAATCCAGTAGTAGAACTGTTCATAGCATGAACAACTCCAGTTTCAGATATTACAGCACTTTTATATTGATTAGAGAAAAGAAACGATTCCTAACCTTCCTGCATTTGTTTATTCTTAAATTCACAGTGAATCTGCTGTTAAAATCTCTAACTTCTCCCTACTCAGGTGAAAAGTATTAAAGTATTTGATTTTTTTCTTTTCTTTTGCAGTAATTTTGTGCAGCAACTTCATTCTTTCAAATGAGTTTTTAGCACACAGTAACAAAAGATGATGACAGTCACATGCACACATTCAATATTATTTAACTTAGCACATGGTACTGAAATCCACTATTTCAGGAAAAATTGCACAAACTTGCTATTTCACTATCTGACAAACAGAAACATACAAATTACCTAGTCAGCTGTGCCTCATCTCTCTTTTAAAAATACAGACTCCAAGTGCACGTCCCACAGAAACCTGGCTGTATTCTTTAGGGGCTTTGCTTCTCTGCAAAACGGTCCCCCAGAGACAACCACCAGATTGCTTCCTCAACCCACAGTGGTGTTTACATCTCAGAACAGCAACTGAAGTGGCTAAAACAGCCAGCCCAACGTGCCACCCCTGCAATGCTTTTTGTTTTGAGGCTTAGAAAGCCTCACTGGCTCAGGTTCTCCTAGAATATCTGCATCAGTCTGTTCTACAGGAGCGGCTTTCAGATAAAAGACACAGACTTTCAGAAGCAGACTCTTTTTTGGCAACCCTTCTTGGCAAAGTATCAAAACAATCCTCTAAGTTGGCCAGCAAGTGGAAGTAGCATCTTTACAAATTAGTAGTTTTGGCACTCTCTCAATGACCCAAAGTATTTACCCATTCTTCCACTCAGTATCAAACAGTTGGGGAAGGAAGATGCAATGTAATTAGATTACCATCCCAGCAGAGCCAGAGCTCAGCGATCTGACCACCTAACTGAACTTAAAATTAAATATATGCCCTTACAGCATGCATTTTCCTCTCCAACAGTTACTTCCATCTCTCTAGAACAGCATTCTTTAGCTATTATACTGGTATCTAATAGAGTCACACTCCATTCTGAGCTTTCTGATGCAAGGAGCAGAAAATGTGTCCACATCAGTACTGCTTCCAAATGGGTATAATTTTCAAGACCTTGTGTATCTGACTCCTCAATATAAAATTAAGCTTTTATCTAATCAAGGACCAGACTGACCTCCGGAGCTTCACATTTTCCCAAGTCAAGGCATGGGAACCCTCATCCAAATTTTTCCCTCTCATAATGAAACATCCCATAACAGTAAGGACATTTGCATTAGTAGAATCTATTTTAATTTAAATCTATTATCAACTAACTACAGCTCCACATCTGTAAACTGAAATAACCAGAAAGGTAAAAATGTTTTAAGTAGTATTTTCCATTGTCATAATCTCATATGGTAAAAGAATCCTGATGTTTAGACTGAAGGTAAGGAAAGGTACTACAGCACACCAATTGAGAAACAAAGTGGCCACAAGATTTTCAGAACCATTTGCTGTTCAGTAGTTTGCATTCTGTATGTACTGCAAGGGATGAGGGGACACTGTTAAGATCCCATTTTTATGTGATATGGTACATAAGAATAGTAACCCAAAAAAAAAATAAAGCTGTTAATTTCAAACTCTTTCATTTAGTAACATTAACTTGTTCTCGTCAGCCCCCTTTATAATGCAGATGCTCTGGTCAAAGTTGAAGAATTTCTGGATTTACTATTTTGTTAAAGGAAAACAAGGGAGCAGACACATTTAAAACATTTCATAAGTAGCTAATAACCTAAACACAGCTGACAGATATGCTGATATCCTTGCTTTAGATATACATAATTAATCTTTACAGTTCCTTCTCCAGGAAGTGTGTCAGAATGATACTAAGACTACAATGAAAGAAGCTACTTACAGTCTGGTCCTTCCAAATTGAGATATGGTATATCCATTACTCTCATGAGAAATAACCTAGAAGCAAAATGGAAAAGAACCATTAGCAAATTTCTGCCTGAAGACTTTTTCCTTTTTATAGTTTTTTTACATGTTTCTTCTGAAGAAGCAGAATTAACCATCTCAAATTTATCTTAAAGTACGTTAAAACAAACAGATCCTCTAAGCCCAATCTCTTATCTAACAACCAGATTCAAAAGTTACTTGGCATCATGCCAGGAATTTTACTTATTCAAGAAAACAAGGGCAAAAAAGGCCCAAATTGTTACTGCTGAAAACAATAAGGACAAGTGGGGAAGGAACACTTAACAAACGGCAGCTCTATGCAGTAAGAGCCCCTTGCACTTGTGGGAAGTGCAAACGCTGCCATCATTCTAAATACACATAAATCTCCCCATTTCCTGAGCACTTCAACATGCTTCAGACAGAATGGATCTTAAAACCCTAAAACTGCAAAAGCGATCATGACATGACTTCTTTGGAGATAGCTGGAATGAGTCTTTTTGTCCTTAACATGTAACTGAAGGGTTTCTCAAAACATTCAAGAAATGTTTTCAATAAAACCTCTTACTCAGCTCTGAAAACTATTTCTTCCAAAGTAAGATGAACAGCTTAAAATGCTGTCATAGGTACAGATGCCACATTGATGTTACAAAACATTTGCTGTGTATAGTGCTCACTGGAAGGCTAAAATAAATAACTTTGTCATCATAACTTTAAAAAACTTCTAACATGCTGCTTATACTGCAGTCACAGCATTCAACTAAGTACTAACTGATGCAAACAGCTGAGGTTTTTTAAGTGTACAGACTGATCTGTAATTCCCTAGAGATTCTTTGTATCATACCACACTAAGAGTTTGAATATCATGCCCCTGTATCACTTGTAAGTCTACTGAAATGCAGTTTTTACTTGGTTTTGGTACAAATAGGAGAAAGAAAGAAAGCAAGCCCAAACACTGGGGTAAAATGTACTGTATGGCAGGTTCACACGTGAGCCATGGGGTGTGAGAACTGCCACCAGTTGTGCCACACACTGTCCCACCTAATTTACGTTCTGAGTCTCAGGAATGGTACAGGCTAACATGCATTGCATCCCCCTGAGCACTGCAGCACCTAAAAGGAACTCCATCAATAAAAATTACAAACATCTGCATCAATTAACTCCAGGAACTTCACCCATTCCAGCACAGCACTGAGTAATGAAGACATTCTACAAGGAAGCCAGAGTTCCTTTTTATATTTAGCCTTAGGTGCCACACTTCTGTGGACTTGGCTTCAACACAGCTGTCTGTCTAAACTGGACAGGAGTGACGCAACCTAGGAAACAAGGAGGCACAGGGATCCCACCACAAGGGAATTTTTTATGGAATTAAAGGAAGGGGAAAACAAAGAGGGAGCACAGAATATATCTTCCAAGCAGCAACAGAAGGGATGTGACTACATTCCAAGTCTGGTGGCAGGACCATAGCACCCAGCTGGGCAGAAAAGAACTGGGATCTGTGCTCTGCCAGTAAGCTGGACTGCAGACTGCCAAAAGAGTCTCAATATGATTTATTACCTATGATTTGTGCTCACATCTTCATCGGAAATGTCACTATCACTGTTAGTAAGAGATATCAGCCCTCTTCAAAACCCAGTGCAGAGGATAAGCACAGCCTAAACAGGTTAAATACAGTTTTTCTACTGGTCAGTAAAAGAGGTTTAGTCTTTGCTGGATAGAGGATGTCCACATCCATGCCAGGACAGCAAAAGTGGGAGGTTTTATTAAAAAAAAAAAAAAAAAAAAGAAAAAAAGAAAAAGGCAGGTTTTTTTAATCTGAGTTATCTGAACAAACTTTTGCCAAGTTCTTGGAACCTACTACTTTTTAAAGCACTCAAATAGTAAGTTTTGTAGGTTTTCACAAAAATAAAGATGAAGTCTACTAAAAACACACCAAAAACTTCTGGGGAAAAGACTAGTTAAGCTTCCCTCCCCCAGGTTTTATCATACTGAGGAAAGCAATACAGTGGTCAACCTCAAGAACAGACTTATACCCAAAATAAAATCATATACCTGAAATTAATTAGGATCAGTTTTTTATTCCCTGAGATAAATCCTATATTTATTTGTTAGGCCAAACAATTATGTCACAAAACAGCACATAAACACACACACAAAGACACATATTCCCTGTAGTCTAAATACTGATTTTAGTATTAAGTGCACTTCAGGTGTGTTACAGAAGTAACTGCATCTTGTAGCACTAACTTACACCATATGAACACCGAGTTCCAACATAATCCATAACTAAGTATCCATAACCATGGTTCTAAGAATCCTCATCTATTTGCAGAACATTTAAATGAGTAAGACTTTTCTGTATGACAGCATGAGCTCTATACTAAATTAGCTCAATTCATGAAGCTATGAGTTAATCTTGTGAAAATCAGTGTCATAGCTATATTTCTTTAAAAGCTAAGCAGACCAAGCTAAAAAAAAAAATGTTATTTCCTATACTGTTTAGAGACTGTGCCAGATCACACAGTCAGAGGACAGAGATCCATTTCTCAACAAGAACTAGAGGTATTTTTGAGGAATCTACTTGGAAAACAATTGTTTCTGTGGAATGTCAAATAAAATGAGGAGAGGAAGGCCATCATTGTGCCAGTCACAACAGTGCATAAAATAGTCTCAAGGAGTCAACATTGCTCCTCTGCACTGAGTTAGGATGAAAGCTTTCACAGCTGTGTGGTGAACTGTGCAGATAAATTAATCTAGCTGAAAAAAGAGAAGAGATTTTTTTAACCGAGCTCAGTTTACCAGTCCAGGTCAGTGACTACTTCAGCCACACATGGCTGCAAGCACAGGAACAGCAACTGTGTACTCCTACTCTGTGAGTGGGAAGTTATTGGTCAAACTGCACAAAAGCACATCAATCTCCTTTTGCAATAATTTTCCAAAGAAAAGTAAATTAATATGGAAGAGCTGAGAGATTTCCAATACATGCCAGAGAACACAGCTCCCTATGAGAAACTTTCTATGAATATAGTACATACCCAAGTGATTTGCATGGATTTTAGTTTCTGATATCCATTGTATAAAAAACACTTCTAAGCTAATTTCTGTTTCTAGAGACCATGATGCTGCTCAGTTCAATAAAACACTGTGTTCTGATTTCTCTATACCTCTTCCAGCCCTGCCTCCAGCTACATCAAAAGAATAAACAGCATTGAAACAACCCAAGGAGAAACAAAAGAACATTGTCATTAAAAGTTGGTGAGGGGCTTGTGGGTGGGGGCAGGAAAATATGGAAGAGCCGTTGCTCTAAACCAGTCAAATTTCAAACCAACTTGAAAGTATATGAGACAATAACAGTACCCAAATTATGCATGTAAGAGTTTAGATACTGCGATAAAGAGTCCCATCATCTCAACTCATAAATGTTCATTGGGGATTATTCACAGCAGACAAACAGGATTTTTCAAAGACATAGTATATACAATAAAGCATAAAGATTACAGAAATGCATCTCTGGAATTCCTGCCTTACTGAGTTGTTTATCATTTAACTTACTGCATTATGCCTAAAAGAGCCAAACAACCCTAAGGGAAAGTCTGTTTTTAATCAGTTCCACTCTCACAAAAGCCCTAAAACTAATTTTATGTATGTTCAGATTTTATCTATGTTCATCATTAATGTATATGAACATGAACCTATATCCTGGCCATCGTTCTTGAACAGCCAGCCAGGAAGTTCCGTAATTTTCCTGACATAATGAAAGACATTGAAATTACTCTTGAAAAAGGTATTACCCTCATTTGAAAGCTAAGTTCATAAAAATCAAAGCTTGATTTTTTAATTTTAAATTTACTAATTTAAATTACATTAGTGACAAGCCCATTCAAACAGGAAAAATTTCCAAAACCCTAGCAAAGATGTGAAAGTTTAATCACTAAACTGTATTTAAGTATTAACCTCTAATATACAGGTATCTTGAAATTAAGACTTTTTAAGCAACCCAAAGAATCATGGTCTGTTTTAAAGAACATTTTCAAGACTATCTGGATAATAGTTCAAACTGAGAACATTGCTTCTAAATAGCTGCCTTACACTCAACTCTGCTCAGCTTCTTTCAGAAAAACTTGTGACACCAGGTATAACTTTCATTTGTTTAGCTTACTGTTTGCATGTTGTAGTTTGTGTTTTGCTTGAAGAATATGACTACAGCACAAAGGAAAAGGTTTCCTTGTTCTGACTGCTGCCCACAGGATCAGGTAGAACTTCTGGAGGAAGGAGGAAGATAGGGTTTTTTTCTCCCCAGCAGGAAGAGAGGATGCTCAGCTAGGGAAAGATTCTAGACCACAAACTAGAGACAAGTAGGTGTAGCAGGAAGCTGGCTGGCAGCCCAGAGCACACCTGCCAAAAAGCCCCAGAAGCAACACACTCTGTAAGGGACCTTTAGTGAACTCTGAACTGCAGAGCCCTGGATGCTACTGCAGGTGCTAAAAACACCACGTGCTGCAGACAGAGACCTGCAAGGACCAGCTGAACAGAGCAAAAGACTTGTTCATTTAAACACCTTACAGCTCTGGCTTTTGACAGGTACTTAAGCCTTCTTTATTAAAAAAAAAAAAAAAAAAAAAAAAAAAAGAGTTGTCTTATTCTGGTTTGCTAATTTGCATTATAGGAGAAACAAAAACAGCATGACAAATACAAGCCTTGGCCCGCTTGCTGCAAGGAAAATGTGAGATAGTCTCACCTCTAGGCTCTGACCTAGGCGATGTGGCAGATGTTAGTTAGAATATGGCAAAACTTCTAAAATCATGTGAAAGTAAGACATGGCAAGTCTTCCGAGTTTCCATGATTTAAAAATAATATATAGCTTTTCTGAAACAAGAAGCTACAAGTTCTGAATAATGGAAGAATGGACAAACATTCTTCTCTTGCAAACAGTAACTTTCAGTTCTTGCTTAAAAAAGAAAAAAGAGAAGGAAAAGAAAGGAAAAAAAAAAGGCAGGTGTTGTCCCTACAGTTTGTTCACTCTTCCTTTCTTTACAGTCATGCAGTGTTAACCCTGAAGCCAGAACAGACACAGCAGCTTCCTCTCACTCACTCTCACAACTTCAAAATGTCAGTCCTAGAGGAATGTCACATTTCAAGTACACACATTATTTGAAAAGCTTAAATTTAATGTACTATTGTGACAGCTCTAGAAGTTGCTGTTTGTACTTGTTGCAAATATGCATTTCTAGAAAGAATTTTGGTTAATGTCTGAAAAATTAACCTGCTCAATTGGCATCTACTACTTGGCATGTGTGTTGGTGTTCCTGAAAACACCATAGTGACAAATCCCATCTTAAAATGAAATTGTGCCTCACCTTCACATTCAAATCAAGCATGTGGGTTCCATGTTTCATGTAGGGAATGTTTGTAACATCTGCTAAAATATATTGACTTACTGCCTTACACGTCTCAGTGTCAAGAGAATTACATAACTGCTGTCACTATAATGATAAAATTTTCAGAACAATGAAAGGTGAAAGCCACTGATCACCACTATTTGCTTATTTGTGTGGGCTATCTGAAGCTAAAATAATTAATTTTGCCAACTCTTGTATTACAGATTTGAAAGGATGGAATTTCTCCTGAATTTAAACAGACACAGTAATCACTAGAATCTTTTTCATTTCAACTCCTTTTCCTTTATGTGACAGATTGCAGCATCTTTATAAGCTTCCTAAAGTAAAATCTACAGATTAATTACATAAAGGATGGACTCTGTGCATAAAGGTTTCTAGACTCCCCAAATCTTACTTCAATTTGTTCAAGGAGTTTGCAAGAAGATCCAATTCAAAAGCAAAATACTGCTCATAGCATCATCCCATAAATCATACATGTATATTTCTTATGACATCTTAGAAATGGGTTACCTGACAATGCTAATACCAATGCTTTGTGTTACTTGGACTGACATTACTATAGGGATATTTTAGTTTTTCCAGACTGCTGAGCACACTATCTCCAGTTACTGAGGGTCCTACAATATAAAGAACACCTGATCAGTTTTTCTTCAGTTCCACTACTCCCAAAGCTTACTCCAGAAATTAAAGGCTATTTAAGCAGTCCAGGTACTCTTCTAAGTGTCCTTTCACAGGTCAGCAGAAAGTAAACCATCCTCTTCAAAAGAAAAGGTATTTACTTAAAGGCATATCCAGCATTACCAGCATGAATCAGAAAGCAAAAAACCCCTTCAGTTTAAAGAAAAATGCAGTTAGCTATTGATTCCAAGGCTAGAGATAGATCTGCTGAAGCTAGTGCTGTACTTCCATGTTGTAGCAGGTTATTTATACAACTACTTACTTGTTAAAAAAAGGCTCAATGAGTTTTGATCTAGCAGACACATGGTTTTTCGGAGGACTGAGGAATGAACCTGATGAATGAAGAATAAATTCAGTATGTAAGAAGCAGCTACAGACAGCACCATGGAGAAGGTCTGGAAAAGACTTCACAGGTACCTAGGAAATCAGCCATGGAAATGAAGCACAGTCCAGTAATGTAAGCATCATATCCTGCTTCATGGAGTTGTTCAGATGCTGTATCATAACTTGGAAATCCTTCTGCACTTTCTGAGGGGAAGAAGACATTTATATACACATTATCAGAGAAGATAAAGATAGTCCTGTATGCTTACGCACAGGCTTATTTTGTTAGAGCATAACATCATTTGCAGAAGTTTATACAACTTTCAGAATCTTTGAATTTTCTCAAGTTCTTAAAAAAGCAGTTTTGTTTGGCATTTTTAAATAAGAATAGGTTCATAAGATAGAAAATCTTTCCTATTAAAAAGCCCTTAATCTCCAGACCTACTCAGCCAAAATGGAGTATTAATTGTAAGACAATGACAGCAGAATTCCCCACAAAGAGTATCTTTTCTCCTGATCTGCATTTAAGAGAACAGACAGTCTAATTGAAAGCTTCACTATTAACCAGATAGATAGGTCAGATTTTTCAAGATATTTAAATGAAGACTAAACTGGGTGATTTAAGGATGTGTTTATTGACAAATGCACTTGGTGTTTAAGCTCTGCACATTTAGCAATATAAAAAAGTACTACTCATATTGATTTTGATCAAGCATTGAAACTTTCCTTTTCAACATACTCCACTCTTTCAGTATTGCTCTCTCTTTTCTAAATCAGCAGCTTAAGAAAAATTCCAGAACCTCGAACTAAGCTTGGCCCTTTTATTAAATATCCTTGTGTTCACCTCAAAGCAAAAAACCCTTTTTCCTACTAAAAGAACTTTAGTAATTTCTAGAACACACATGACTGGTCACTGCTGTATAAGTTTTCTTAGTTTTGTTTGTCCAAGTGCCTCTTGGAGTGCTCTGGCTTTGATCTAAAGGACAACCACCAAATGAAAGTTTTAAACAAATTTGAAATTAATCCCCAAAATTCAACTTAAAAGAAAAAATTCCATAATTAGAAGATGCTGAAACTGTTGTTCACTGAACACATCCATTCTTTTACTCTCTGTATTCCTACTAAGTTCCAGGTATACTTCTAAATATAATTGCACTGTAGGTACAGTGCCCTCATTTAAAGTCCCTTGATCAAAACACTAAGTATTAGCAAGGCAATTTATATTTCAGACCAAGACCAAAAATAACCAAAACATTTTGTTTCCTCTGAAATAGGAAAATATTTCAGAAATAATAGCATTTTGATATATCCTTACCAACTTTAGGAGGGCTGAATGGAACCTCTTTTAAACGCTTTTCCAGTTCTGCAAGTGATGTATTATTAATGATCTCCTGCAAGAAAAGCCATCATTACTTGCCAATGCCAAGCATATTTTCCCTGGAAACTGAAATCAAACAGGATCAAATGAGTATTTACTGCTGCCACCTTGTGTTCTCTAAGGATTTACACACAGCCCTATTTCAAACTAATGCATCAGAGGTGTGTCAAGACAAATTTCAGTTACCTTGCCTCACTTGCATCATAATGAGTCATAAGCATTTATTAATGCAGCTCATAATTATTGAGAGATTATGCCAAAGTAATACTTCTATTTGAATCTGGTTTCATGCAGGGTACATGTGGCAGGAGAAAAGGCAGCACAAACAGCAGGGCAAATATTCTAAATACTCATCATAATGGTTGAAGGCATTCAAGGTGAATATTGAAATGTGCTTGCTCACTCGACATTCTTCAATAGTTTTACAAGTGTAAATACTGCTGATTTAAAGTAATACAGAGACAGTGAAAGAAGCCGGACAATCAGAAAGTTGCTCCTACACTTCAACTTAGTAAAGCAGCATCAGTGAATCTACTGATTAATTATATGCATAAAATAAAAAGTCACAAATTTGTATTACAGATTAATTCCTTACTGAAGTTCTTAATCAAATACATGTCGTCAATCAGTACAATGGAAACATGCAGAATCAACAGCCAGAGAAAGCAAAACATCTCACACAATCTTTCTTAAAGTTGTCTGAGATCTATGAGGACCAGATTTCCTTTGGTTCTCAATCAAGCTTAGCTGTTTAAACTCATCAGATTGAACAGTTATCAAAAACTAAGTACAATGAGCAAGCTCAACCAATGCATTAATTTGGCATCCCAAAGCAGGGTTTCATAACAACAGGCTAAAAATCCAAGCACCTGGTGTAGAATTACAAATATCAACATAGCTGTACCAAACATAAAACTTGTGGAGGATTCTTACTTTTCAGAACGCCAAAGCCTCTAATCTTACCACAGCAGTGTGCAACACAAACCTGACAATACCTACAAGTACATTTAATAGCACTTCTCTATGCAATGCTCTGGAGTCACAGAGCTATGCACAAAGAGAGATGCTGCTTCTGCAGTATGTTTTTTAACTAATTCAACAGCACATGGGAAAACAAGAGCTTAGGAACACTTATCTCAATACTTCTTTAGAGGAATAAAACTCATGCTGTATGAGACTTTAAGAGAAACCCATAATTTTTTTTCCTCCTGTTGACTACCCACTGAGCAAAGGCCACAAGAGAACCTAATGATGATAAAGCGTTTTTCCAGACAAATCTAAATCAGCATTCACAGTACTCTAAGGCTTTGAATACACAGGCAGCTTCCAGATCCTATTTGTTCATGAAAAGCACTTTTTTTATCTCCTGAGGGAACACACTACTTAACAAGAAGAAAATAATCTACTAATCACATTTTACCTAGCAAAAACTCTAGTATTTTGAAATCTGAAGCTGCCAAGTTACCATAAAACTTCAAACACAGAAGTCACTAGTAGGAAAGTAAAAATTTGCACTCTATAAATTCTGTAAGTTTAGATAAGGGGTAAGGAAAAATCATTCATCTACAATAAAAGGAGCATCACAGAAAATATTAGACATCTTTCTCTAAGAAGAAGTATCATTTGTTTCAATACATATGTATTAATGCAATTTTGTATCTTCAAATCATTCTAGAATATTAATTTACCTTAAAAGGTTGCGTACTTGCCATCAGTTTAGTATCCAGTAACCTAGAAACAAAATAAGAGCTAAACAGGTTGAAACAGAAGAATGCCCATTTTGCCAAATCCTCAAAAATGTTTTAGCGTATTAGCTGGGAAACAGCAGATACACCCTACTGAAAATTACTGTTGGATTTGGAACAGCCAAAACATTCCTTGGCTTTGTTTAGCATGAAAAAGGACAGCAACCAAGGAACAGCAAGAGACGCAAACAACTAGTAGCAAATAAATCTCGTTCCAAATGAAGTGTAGATTCAAAACACCAAACATCATGCCAAACCCAGGGGAATAGCAAGGGTGCATCTTTTGCCAAGAAGTGAACCAACAGCACTGCTTTTCTGAAAAAAAGCTGCTCAAAATTACTTTAAAAATTGTATTTATCTAACTTGGTCCCAATTTCTTTTTCAGTAACAGCTATGGTATAGGGCTAGGACAAGAAATATCAGCTCGCTAAAACTATACAGAAATGGTTGAAAGTTTGAACTAAGAACTTACCGAGGAAAGACACACGATGTTACTTCCTTGAACTCACTTAGGTCCTAATTTAACATTAAACCAGAAGATAAAATCCAAGTCAGTGAACTGTTTATAGTCTCGGGAGTACAGAGAGCAGTAGCTACAATTATCCCAACAGCCTCTAAAAGTGAGGTACAGTAACTGAATTCTCACTGTAAGAGATGTATTTGTCAGCAATACCACAGACACCACCAGCAATTACACACAATTACAGACTACGTATTTCTGATTTGTCTGTCGTTAGTAATGAAATGTTCTGTCACTGCTAACACCTTATCCTATTTTATACTCTAGGCTACTTGCGATTCCAGCCTAGTTAACAGTTCTTAAGTGTTCCCAGCACTTTGTATTTCAATGGAATATAAGCAGTCCCTCCAGGTATGCAGTAACTGCCTACAGGTTTAGATCTGCCAAGGGTCAAAAATACAGGAACTACTGACAACTGCTTACATTCCAACATCATCCAAACCCATCCCAAACTTCTTTTTCCCATCTTATGATCAAGTCTTTCCTTAAACACTCACAAGCCCTTTAAGACTGCAAGTAACAATGTCATGTGAGCCATCCTTCCAATGAGACCTTTGGCTTCCTCAGACAATGTTTTTGGGGCCAACACACTGCTTAGTTTAACTGAATTGTCCAGTCATGAACTGTCAGACTGCCTTGCTGCAGTCAAAGTGTGCTCCCTCCAATTAATCTGACACTACACCTCTTCACCCCAGTGAACACCATCCTGCTACAAGACTGCTTATCATTTTAGTAAGGATACTATATTATTTAAAAACGCATATTTCCATTTTGTAAGCTACAAAGGAGAAAACACCATGTAATTTTGCTGAAGCTCCACACCAGTATCTTATAACACATCAGTCAGTTAAATATACCTGATATAAGCAAAAACACAATTCTACTATCTGATTTGAACATTTTAAAAATGCAAAGGAGAACAATCCAACTAAATTTTCTACATAAATATTTATGCCAATAAGGCAGTAGCAGAGAAGACGAGATTTTTTTAAATACTTTTCTATACGTCTTCACAGACTGACCAATTCTTTCATTCAGAAGAAAGTGTGGAGATAATATTAAAAGACAAATACATTAAGGCATTTATTTCATCATCTGAACACTCAAAAGATTACTTACATCAGGTAGGGGACAATAGAACTGATGTATGGTGTGCATAACATCCAGCAGCATGTTGTGCCCAATGACAAGCTTGCCCTGTGAAAATAACATTAAATGTCTGTTACATTTCCAGTCCTGGCCATGGCAAAGGGAATTTGTAAAAACCCCTATCCCAGATGCCAGCCAAGGGCACATGGGAACAAATACACATCAAACCATCAAACCTCCCCATTTGCTCTCTACCTGCCCCCATACTCCTCCATTCTCCCAGAGCAGCCACTCCTTTTTCCTCTACTCCCACCCATTTATCACAGGCTTTCACATCACCTTCGTATGTTGAGATGATGCACTAGAACAGCTACTTACAACTTTGTTTCCAAATATAATCTATTTAAGATTGAAGTCAAGGCATTTCTCAGTCCATTACCTTTTAATTTACTTATACAACAAGACACAATATATTCCTTATGGTTATAATATACAATAGTTATTAAGGGCATGGTCTGGCTCCTCACAGTACAGAACCTTTCATGCCAGATGTTGTACAAGCAAGCTCAAGCAGTTTTTAAAATGTTAACTTTGATTCATTTGACATAACAGTCCTTCTTTGACAGCCTTTAACTACCAGGAAAAAAAAAAAAAAAGGAAAAAAACTCCACAATCTTTTCAGAACAGGGAAAAAAACCCACCAAAGCTTATTTACATAACAGCCCTAAGAAATTGCTATTCTTGACTCTTACAGATAGTAAGATTCTTCACGTCATTCTTTGGTTTGAGCTTACTTAACCTACTGCACTCAAACACTGTAAAACATGAAACAACAAACTTATAATGTCACTTTAACTTACAATTAATCTTCTCTTCTAAAATGTAACAGCAAGAGAATCCTTTCTTTGGATTTTTTATTTTTTCTTGTGAACAAAGGTAGGTTAAAAATCACACATTAACTTACAGAATTAGCAATGGCATGAACAACTCTGGAAAATCCTACAGCATCATTCAATTCTTCCTGTAAGCAAAGATTTTGACATTAGTGAGACATAAACACAAATACTGCCAGAACTGTACCTGCAAACTGCCAGATGCCCCCAGTTTGCCTCAAACTGTTTCCCAGACATAGCCGAGAACAGGCCACTAAGGAAATGTCAGTATTTGGAAGACACAAGAGGTTAAAGCAGGACGCTGCTCATAGAATTTCCATTTTATATGTAGCTCTAGTTCACTGTTAAATAGGATGAGTTGAAAGCTGCTGTCCTAGGCTGTCCCTGGCCAGAAGCCAAGCAGTCACTCTGCCTTTTGCTCACTCTCCTCACCCGAAATTCAAAGACAGACAATAAGATTTGTGGATAAGGATAATGAGAGCCCATCCCCTCCAGCCTCCCTGCTTTTGGGGGAGGGTAGGAGGGGAAGCCTTGACACTGTGCAAGTGCTGTTCAGCAGCAGACAAAACACATGGATGGTATCACTGGTGTTTTAGCCACAACACAAAGCACAGCAAAATACAGGCTGCTACAAAGAAGGGTAACTTCACCCCAACCAGAGCAGTGACAGCTGCAGTCAGTTCACTGTCAGCACACGACCTCCAACAGTGCTCAGCAGCTATGACACTGCAAACAGTTCAGGAGGTATTAAAATTAACCTACATATTTTCAGCTGTACTTTTTTACATATATTGTTATATATGCAACAGGTTGAATCCTGACTGTTATTCCTATTAAATCAGACCATACTTTTATGCTAACACAGACTGAAGAAGAAACATTCTTCATTATTTATATATTTATATATAAATANAGAAACATTAAAATGTGTGACTCACATTATATAACACTATAGCTGTATTAACTGACTTTTGATTAATGTTTCTGACTACATCACAAACTGTTCTGTAATAGACTTTTCTTTTTCAGGTCAAGGGAAGCAATTTCTGCCTTGTGTTAACTGTTTTTGTTCAACCAGAACTAAAATTCAATAAAAACATTCACTGTTACTTTAGTTCAGCTCTGAATGCTGCTAGTTTGAGCAAGTAATACCCCCACTAAAAACGCTTCAAAAAACCCTACTGCAGCAGTAAATTGTTCCTGACCTGCCTTCTGGAAAAAGGGATGTCACATTAGTTAATGTCTGTTTAGCTATCTCTTTCCCTCTTAAAGGGCTTTCTGCATAGAAGTATTATTTGTTCCACCCAAACTGATTTTATCTCTATATATGAATGCACAAATCACAGGAGTTTGATTAGGAACTCCCACAATTCAAGTCTTATGACCTCCTGAAATTTTCATCACTCAGTAAGCAAAATACAAAGTCTAATAGTGAGAGTGTCTGAATACACCAGGTGTGACCTCCTGGTCAGCTTGTTACCACAGCAGCAGTGTACAGTGTGGTTCTATGGAAAAATGATACATTCAATGTACAGGATGCTAACCCAGACAACCAAGAGCAAGCCAGCTCTGTAAGAGAAGGGGAGGCTGTGAATCCGAACCACATAACTTGCTGAAAAATTTCCACAAGAAACTGATGCTTCCTCTTACTGGGCCACATTTCTGTGAGAGCAGAGATTAATATAAGGAGGTAGCCACTACTCCAGAATACTCATTCAGTATTCCACAAATTCTGATTTTTAAAATTTTTTAGAATGCCTTGCAACTCTTTTTGCTCTGTTGCAAAGCCTAAGTTATCTGGTAGAATTTAGAAAATCAAATTCAGCCAGCCACAGCAAACCAAAGGGAAACAATACCAAACCCTATCCCGCATTTTTGCACTGCTGAGTGAAGTTGGAGATTCTCACCCTTCCTCTCTCACATAAACTAATGGAATTGAATTTATTTACCTGTTCTTTTGCTTGTTTCTGCTGCTCTCTTCTTTTCCGTTCCTCTTCATCTACCTTAGTAATAACAATGTATCTCTCCTTCTAAAACAAAAAATGTTTGTAGTTTGAGGAATGACTCTGACAAGTTCAGATTTAAGGTTGCTGCAAGTTTCTGTAAATTTACATTGTAAAGAAAACTGTCATACCTCAGCAGCAGTTACTTGGCAACACAGCTGCTTCTATTGTAGGCATCACATTATCACCTACTCCCAGACGCCTATTTTAGAAAGCTGTATTTGATTCATCCACCAAACCTGATTTTTCCTAAACCCACTTTTTACTTCTCAGAAAATACTATCAGCGTTTCCTTGTAAATAGTTTGTTTCAAATACCTTTTGAAGCAGAGATCTATGCTGGGAAGTGAGAACACAGCACATGATGCTGCTGGTTTTCCTCTAAGATCACAACCTGCTTTTCCTTAATACTGAACATAAGATCCACTGTATTTTAAAACACCTTTTAGTATCCATTTATAAAGTAATATTAAGCCACACAAATACATGCCCACACTCCATATGTTGGTCAGATAGAAACTAGTTCACTGTACTCCATTTAGAATGCTTTGCATTTTCATAACAAAGCTCAAGTTAGATCTAAAAATCAGGAGAGATGGTGAAACTGAGAAATACAATTTCCTTTAAACAGAACAAATGTTAGAGGCAGTAACAGGGCTAGCTACCTTATCTGACTCCAGAGTTTCCACATGGATACCTTTTGGATACCTACATCAAAACAAATGAAAAGTAAATATTAATAGCTATTGGCATTTAGCATATTGAAACCACAAGAGTAATTTAGTAATTTCATGTTTCATTATTTCTATAAGTCTTAGGCATAAAAGAACTATTACAAGTTTCTTTTTAATTTTAATAATGCAAAATTTGAAGCAATAGGCTAGTTTAACTGGCCTCCTTACATTACCTAACAGTAACTGGCACTTACACAATTTCCCGTCCTATTTTTGTGGAACCTGTGATTTCTTATTTTGTTGATATTAAGTAAACATCATCTAGCTATTTTCATCACAATCCAGAACCTGCTTTCAAGAAATCCAAACCAAAAATGCTGGTGAGAATGCTCTCATTCACTTGCAACCTCAAGACAACTTCTTTGAAGACTGCATCTCTTTAATACATCACTTATTTGAGGACTTATTAACAACCCCGAACTTTCGGCAACCAGTAGATTTTAGTAAGAATTATTAACTCAAATGTCATCACCTCTGCTACACGGTTGCATCACACCACCACAATCACATTTAATTTCCAAAATAGCACCATACACAGAGCCATAGAGCATCCAACTGATAGCAAAAGTATGAGAATATTGCCTTTTCCTGCTTAACCAGTAGCAATTACTCTCATAATCTCATTATAATAAACTAACAACAACTGTGCAACCACTTTAGAACCAATAAGTTTCCTTGTCCTCTGGCTACTCCTATAATTAGTAATGGAGAGCACACTCCAAACACTGTTGTGTCCTTTCCACCCTGACTCCTCACACAGTTTTGAGCCTCCATCTCACTTAAGAGCTGCCTCATGCCACAAACCTTGGATGCATCAAAACACTGATGCACATGAGAATACTTTAATAGAGAAAATGACCTGTGAAGAGGTGAGGACACAAGGGCAATCAATAGCTTCCTTTTTCTGCTTTAATTAGCTCCATGCTACCTTCACAGCTTGGCTTTCTCTCTCCAATACACAAACACAATGCACACAGCTGTACTCAATTAAAACAACACTGCTGAATGTTAAAAAAACACAACTCAAGAACACATTCTTCCATTCACTCAGAGAAGATGCAAAGATAAGGGTCAGACAAATACAAAACTAAATGCTACAGGAAGCTACAGATATTCCATAGATATGTTAAAAAAAAGACACTGAAAAATTGTTGAAAATACGTCTGGTTTTTTTCAGATTAGTTCTCAAGCTCACTTCTTGAGATTACATTTTCTAGAGAGAAGCTTTATTTTATCTGCTTCCAGTGTAAGTAAGAGTGCCAGATTCAGTGCTGCAACACTGAATTAACTAAAAATACAAAAAAAGACTTGCATATTTTCCATATCTTACTATTGCAGTCAGAACAGTGACAATCTTACTCTAAAGCCTTAGAGTTTCTCCTAAGGCCTTAAGAGATATATTCAGGCAATATACTAAGTTATCAGAAGTGCTTATGCTTGGCATCCAACAGAAAACTATAACCACACCAGGACCTACTAAAGAACTATTTTTTTTCAGGTAAAGCCCACAGTCTGTATAAGCACATGCACTTTCACCAAAAACCTAGCATGCTGCATTTGTTATGTAATTCTAGGTTGCACTGTCCTATTCAGAGATTTTACATAGGAATGATAAAACAAATACTAAGCTTTAATATCTAAATTAAACATCACAAGCAAGTTTAATGTAATAATCTTCAGAACATTACAGAAGTCTTCTTTTAAAGGGAAAAATAAAGTCTAAATCAATCACCCCAAGGTTAAGCAGATCAGATCTTACCCAGATTTCTTATCAAAAGTACTAAAAATATACAGTAAGGCAGTATTACCAGTAACTTACTTCCAGCTCAAGGTCTGATAAATTAATTTCCTTTGAAATCTAAAACCAAAAGACAATTGTGTTACTAATAATCCTTTTACAGAGTGTCTCCCAGGAATGATTTCCAGTTTAAGCTGACTCTTAAGTGTTCATTTGTAGAAATATTTTTAAAGCAAGAGTCACTGCTAGCAGAATATAGGCTAGGAAGAGATTTACTGAATTCTGATGCATTTACACCATGTTTTGAAGTTACCCATGTATCTTCTCATCAGAGAGTATTCTGTAGTCATGATCATTCAATATAGATACAGTGATAGTACCTCATATCCAGCTTCAACACGTCCTACTATTTCTAATTTTTTTTTTATTTTTAAAAAAATCATACTCTCCAAATATCTAGTTTCCAAAGCTAAATAGATTTTTGGGAAGGAAACCTACTAAAAACAGTTACATATTGCCAACGGTGAACAACCAATAGCTCAATAGATTTGAAAAGTTTATTTATAAAATGCATCTCCAAAGCTTATGGATCACTTCAGCAGTAACAAAAGGCAGCTCACACATACAAGACATTTCTTGGCTATGCTTAAATAGCTTGCCATGCAGAAGTTACAGCTCAAAATAAATTACAACACCCATATACATTACCACATTTTCTCAACATTCCAAAATTAGTCAAATATAGATTTTGCTACAGTTAACCCAAGTAAACATGTTCTTCCCTGTCACTCCCCTAATTCTATATGACCAAACTAAAATAATATTTTAGAAGAAATGCAGTTTCAGAAACTAACCCTGTACATGGCTCCAGTTCCAAACTTTCACTTTCTTCATTCTTTAATAGGTCTTCTATCTGCTCCCTGGAAGAAACAGATTATTTGCTTCTATATCTACTATTTTATTTTTTGGCAGTTTACAACTCTCTCCAAAAGACAAGAAAATGCTTCATAACAAAAAGAGCAGCATTTTGCAAACAGTGAATTAACAGAAATGGCTTCAACATATGAAAATATCACTACTGTTCACATTTTAGTTTTAACAACATCGAAGGATATTAAACAGTGTTACTTACACCACTTTCTCTACAAATTTTTTCTGGTCTTCAGGAATTGTTACAGGGCACTTTGTGGAATTAGGAGAAATGTATGACAGAGATCCTGCACCATTGGCTTGAGAACGTTTTTCATCATACTGTTCCCTTAGCTGTCTCTCTTCTTCCTGATTTAAATATGGAATTCCTAACAAAGAAAAAGTAAAACCTCATCATAATTAGAGACAAAATAGGGATGCATAGGGATTCAAGCATTTGCCTTTGTCACGTCCCTGCAGGCTGAAAGCAAACCCTTCCCTTTCAGTGATCTGCTGTAGATGTGTGTGTGTCTGTCCAGCCTCCCAGCATGTGCCAGCTTAGCTGGTACCACTGCACTACAGAGCCTCCTCTGCACAAGGCATGAGCCCAGAACTGCAGAGCTGCAGGTCACAACCACCAGAGTGAATGAATTTTTGGAAAGGGAGTTACCATCAGCACAACAGTAGACTGGATAAGAGTAATTCAAGAATTTCATTACATGTTAAGACAGTATCATGGATGGCAGGCTTTTTTCTTTTGCAGAAAACAATAAAAGGTGTCATTATAAATTTTGCAGACATTGAAAGAAATTGAAAAAAAACCAAAACAACTCACCATTGCGAAAAACTTTATTAAAATCAAATCCTTGGTTTGCTAAAAAGTCTATACTTGAACTCTGCAATAAGAGAAAAAGTCTTTAAAATTGGCAAAAGCGGCTATGGCATAAAAGATCAGTTAAGTTATTTTCACACTTTTCAGGAAATTATACAAAGCCCAAAGCCAAGAACAACCAAGTCTGTGACCCTAAAGAAGCCACTGAGAGTTTACGCTATGCTACTCTCCTTACTGATTTTCAGCTTCCATACGGTACAAGAACAATGAATATGGTAAGGGATAACAATCAAAGAACAAACTGTGTGGAGAGAGGAAACTATAGAAAGCAAAATGTGGTTCAGGAGAACAAATTTGAGACCAGAAAAATGTTGGCAATAGCCCGGGAAGCAGTGAAAGCAAGATAAACAGATAAGAATAAAGATTAAAAAAGCAAGGAAACTATAAGTTCAATGAGAAAGGGGGAAAAAAACAGAATCATCTTGCCAAGTTTGGAACATTATCTCAAATTCCAGAAATCACAGAATGTAATGCATAACAAGATTTAAAAACTGAAGTCAAGGATATTCCCCTAAAGCTGCCATTTTTCAGATTGCTCTTAACTGATGCTTATTTATTTTAGAAGGAAAAAAACTCAAACCAGAAACTTACATTTTTCTATCTTTCAAGCTGAAGTTTGTTTCAGGTATACCTTAACCAAATAAAATTAAACTGTTTTTCTACTAACCTGACAGACAAACTTGACATCCGGTGAATTTCTGTTAAAGGGTTTTGGAAAAATATAGAAATTAAATGACTTCATTATATACCTGTAGAAAGATGAGTTACATGTCAATACAGCTTATCAGTATTACTTTAGAAAATCCTCAATTAAGAAAACAAGAAATAAGAGATTAACATACTTTTCTTCTGTGTCATCATATTTAAAAGTGCAAAGGCCAAACTGAAAGAGCAAAAAATCCATGGAATGCTGGAAAGGAAAGGAAAATTTTGCATGAGAATAAAACATGTACACATCTAAAGATTACCACGGTGCATCCACATACGATTTCTCTCCATTTCAAAATTAAGTAAAGTGAATCTTCTTAACCAACGTTTGTTTTGCTGGTAATTTTGAAGTAAATACACCAGAGTTTTTCCACTAGTTTTCATCCCCATTTAATCATCTTACTATTGGCCCAAAATGACTTTAGTATGCACTTTCATTCCACAAAGAGACAAGAACTGAGGGAAGTTCCATCTCTCCATCATCCTGCTGGTCACACAAACAAGATGCTGCACCAAAAGCAACTTCAGTTTTCATTTTAGTCCATGTAAACACTTTACCTTTTTAAGTTTCTGATACCTTTCTTCTGGAGTGTCAAAGCCATTTGTTAATGCACTAACTGAAGGCCCATCACTGATACCTGAAAAAGTAGAACATATTTTGCTTTGAGTAAGCTTTTCAAAATTAACCACAGCAAAGAAATGCAACAACTCATAATTTAAGAAAAATGCTTTTACTTAGAGTATGTATTACAATTATTTGAGAAAAATACTACTGCAATAAGCCACTCATTTTTATAGTGGTGTTCTAGAAGCAAAGCTCTTCTGCAAAAGCTCTGTCATTTCAGTTCCTATCCAACACGTCAGTAGCAGACCAAGACCTGCCAGTACCCTAATGTAAATGGGCATCACAACACAATACAGGATCAAAGCAAAACTAAAAATGGGAAGATTGTTGCTCATAGATGTATTGAATAACTTAGTCACCATAAGCAATATGCAACAACTGCACTTCCACAGACTCCACATGTAACAAAACCTAGTCTTGCTCACATTTATGTCTCAAAGGTGAACTGAAATCTGCATCCCAAAAGCAAAGTGCCTACTAAAGCATCTCTCTTTGCACATACCCTCAGGGTTTCACAAACACACACGTTCGTAGTGCTGCTTTTCCCTGTCCAAACACTTGCAGGGTCTCCCTCACTTAATCCCAATCCATTGCTTTCATGGCACATACAACGCTGATTTTTTTAGCCTGAGCTGCAACAACTATCCGCTGTCATGTTGAAAGATTACTGTGCGAGCACAAGCAGCATAAGCATGACATGTATCTTTGACCAAAGCCTTGCTACCGCACATGTAACAAGCGGTTTAACCACTGTGTGGTTAAAAAGCTTTAGCTTTTTCAAGCCAACCCTAAGACACATCACAGGAGCGAACTCGGGCACCGAGGTCAAACCACCGCCCCTCAGATACTGCCAACAGTTCACAATGACAACACAGGTGCAACTGTACCTGAAAACTCTCCATCGATGGCCAAGAAGTCCGACTCTTCAATGGCTTCATACACTTTGTTTAGGTTATCCTTAAAATCTGCGGGTAAAGGGTTAAAACACACTTGAGACTACGAACGACATCCTCCGGCAGCCCGGCGCCACTCGGGCGGGCAGGGGCGGCCAGGGCCTGCCCGCCACCCCCTCAGCCTCGGGGCCGCGCCTCCCGCTCTGGGCTGCACCTCATGGGTGAGCGGGGAAATAGGGACCCCTTCGCCATGAAGGAGAGGCTGAGGCCAGTGCGGCCGCCAGCCCAGGGCAGGGACGCCGGGATACCGGGACAGCTTAGCGCCAGCGGCGCAGAGCTCGGGACGCAGGGCCGGATGGTCACTCACTGCTCCTGATCACCTCCATCCCGCGCCCGCGCCCCCGCCCGCCGGAGCTCGGCCCGGCACCGCCCGGCACCGCCCGCCGCCGCCACCGAGCGCTTCCGGGGCCGCCCCGCGCGCCGCACGTGAGCGCGCACGTGAGCCCGGGCCGCCGCCATTTCCTACCGGGGCGGAGCCCTTAGGGCCGCACCGCCCTGTCCGCCCGCGGGCTCGGCACCGCCAGCTTCGAATGGTGCCTCCGGCAGCCTGCCGTGTGCGCTGAGGGGGCCGCAGGACCGGAGTGGCTGCAGCAGGGCTGCCGGAGGGAAGGGAGTCTTATACCAGCCGCAGTTCTGTGGGGTGTGGTGAAATGTCATGGAAGTGGGCCTCGCCCTCAAAGCCAGCAATACGTAACTAGCACCAGCAAGGAAGGGATGGGACTTTGCCAAGAAGACGCCAAGAGGATGGTGGAGAACTGCTAGCGACAGTGATGATAATTCCCGGGGAACTGGAGGTCTTGGCGTATTACAGAAGCAGCGTCTCCCTGTTACAAGCGGCATTTTGACACCTCGGTGTAGAAGAGCAGCGCCCAGCAGGATGGGCCCGCAGCAGCGCTGCGCAAGGCAGACCTGACCCAGAGAGAAGGTGCTGCACAGGGGCAGAGGGCAGGAGTTGTGGGCACGGGCGGCAGAAGAGTTCAGAGTTTGTGCTGCAGGGCTGGAGTTCACACGGCTCATAAAGCATCTTTTCCAGAATTCCAGCAGAATGAAAACAAATAAAAAATTCTCCACAAATTTTGAGGGGTAATTCCTGCGTACAAAAAAAAGATAAAAAATTACGCAGGATTTAGTGGAGAATGCTTTTAAAGATTCTTCAACATTAAGTTTTGCCTTTTCAGTATAAATAATTTATTCAACAGACATTCCCAGCAAATCATCTAATGTGATTAAATGACTCCCAGTAAGATGTTAGTTAGAATGGCAGAGGTCTTTTTATTTTGCAGTAAATTGGCTGAAGCCTAAAATTTTCATGTTACTCCTCAGTTTTTTAAGATGCATGTAACAAGCAGTTTTTCTGCAGTTTCTAGTTAAAGTGCTCATGGCACTTTAAAGTGGTTAATGGCTGTTATAGAAGCCTGACGTTTTCTCCCAAGTAGCTGACAAATCTGGGAAGTCTCACCCACAAAATAAACTGCAAGTCAAACAGTAAGGTGCTATAATAAAGTACTTAATACGAATTGAATTACTCTGTCTTACAGATTAGATATTTTTTGCTTCAATAAGTATGTATTTTACTAAGCAGAAGGAACACCTAAAAATTGGGAGAGGGCAATACAAGCAGTTAGTTTGAGATTCCATGTCTTTTTATATGTCAGAAGTTTTATAAACTGGAACAGAAAGGCCATGTTTTCACATCATTCAAGTCTGCTGCACAGACTATCAAGCACTTGTATGCTCTTTTACTTTACTGAACACTGGATATGAAACTAAATGAAAAGACACAAAAAAGTAGTAAAAAACTATGTTCTAGAACAAGTATTCTGGGCTGTATTTTCACCTCATGTACCAAGGTAGATCTACATGCACTTCCTCAGATCTAGAAGAGGTTGAATTTTTTCATGCTAGAGTACTTTAAAGATCTGCTGATTGTTTCCCTGGAAGAAGAATGGGTAATATGAGAGAGAAAACAAAGAGAGACTATTTTCTTTTCTTGAAATAGGCTGGAATAATTAACTGAAGCGTCATTTGAACTGGACTTGTAGTTTGTATCAAACTGAAACAAAAGAAAATGTCACTGTGTTGAATAGTTGAAAAAAAAACCCACATTGACAGAATCAATTAGGTTGAAAAAAACCTCCGGGTTTATTGAGTCCCACCTGTGACCAGACATCACTGTATCATTTAGGCCGTGGCACTCAGTGCTATGTCCAGTCCTTAAAACGCCTCCAGGAACACTGATTCCACCACCTCCCTGTGCAATTCCGATGTCTAATCATCCTTTCCTAATGTCCAACCTAAACCTGCCTGGCGCACAGTACAGCTAAGTCCTGTCACTTGTTCCCTGGGAGAAGAGGCTCATCCCCACCTGGCTACAACCTCCTGTCAGGGTGGTGTAGAGAGTGAATCAAATTTTTTTTGGACTAGTCAAAAAGAATTTCGGTAAGGGAACAGAGACTGATAGAAGTCATTGTGAATGTATGGAGAGATAGACTCTTAAGTGGTAAGAGCAGTCTCTGTTAGTACTGCAATCAAACTAGCACCTGAAAGTCTCATTTACTTCTAAGATTACACCTTGAATCTTTACTGTAAAATCAGCCTTGAACAGTTTCTGCGAAGGAAGGCTACTTGGGTAGTGTACAGTAAGCAAGCGTTCTTCAGTTCTTGCGAATATGGAAGTGCGTGTATTCCCAGAAATGGGAGTGTAGCAGTTCTCATGTCGGATGATTTCAAACACTTGAAATAAAAAGGCGAGCGGCTGCGCTCTTGGCTAGCGGCTGTGGTGAGGGAGGAGCCGCGCTGCAGCCGTACTCACGGGGCGGAAGCGGCGGGGCAGGCTGGGCCCCTCCTCGGCCCGGGGCGGCAGCCGGGGCGCCGCGGGGCCCGGGCGGGCTGCAGGGTATCGGGCTGGAGCCGGACCGGCCCTGCCCGGGCAGGAAGCGCCGCGGGCCCGGACCGGCAGTGCTGCGCCTCAGGAAGCAGCCTGGTGTGCGGGAAGCTGAGAAGAGACAGGAGAGGAGCGAGGAATCATTCTGCTGCTGGCTCTTACTTGGCGCAGACTGAGCGGTGAAATATTTTTCTGTATTTTCCACAGAAATCCTGTTGCCTCTGTCTTTCAGGAAAACTAGAAGAATGTGTTTAGGTGCAAAGTCTTGTCTTTATTTTCCCTAAGTGCTGTTTCATGTTTGTTTTAGAAAGCCAACAGCCTGTGCTTTGCCATGGAGATACAGGTTTGGAAGTATAAGGATTCTGATTTCACTATTGGTTTCTGTACTTGTGGGTTTTTCGTAATTTCTGTTCTTTACCTGCTTGTGTGCTTACCTCTTCGTGCTTGATCTAGACGGCAAGTTGGTAAATTAGTAGTAAGCAGGAACCACAAGGCGGAGAGTGTAATCATATTTTGCTTTGGTAGTGTCTGAGGATAAAATTGTCTAGTTCTTGGTATCTTCTAGCATATCATGAGTGATGAGTTAATGATCTGGATCAGTGTTTTTCTTAAGAAACTGTATACTGCTGTCTAAGAGAATGGAGTAGAAACATCAAGTAAATATGTTTATATTTTTTGTAAGCTTGGAACCATCTTAAACTCTTCTTATCTGTGCATTTTCTGTAATACTAACAAAGTAACTACAAGTAAAGTTAATGTGGAGTTTAGAGCTTTGCGGAGAAGGTGTGCAGATCAATCCCTTATGACTGTGAAGAATATGACTTGGTGGATCAAATTTTTCTTTTTTTTTAACATTGCCCAGCGATGTCTAGCATTGACCTCTGTTAGTAATGTTTCATTTCATATGCTTGGAAAGAAGAGGGGTGAAGTAAATTAGATCATTACCCTATACTGGTATTTTATTTTTTGTATCCTCTGATGATATTTTTTAATTATATTTCCTTTGACTGGTTTCTTTTGCCTAAAAGCTTGATTAAAGTTTAAAGTCACGTGAATAACAGTGAATTATTTTGTTTCACTTTCATGTGTTTTGTAACACAAGAGAAGAAAGCATAGGGAGATTGAGCCCAGCTGTTTACACCTAAGATCTGGTTTTGATTATAGTTGGCAATGAGTATATTGTTGAAAAAAACAATATAATGTTGTTTTTGAAATAACAAAAAATTTGGTTCATTTTGGGGAGGGCTGAGTTACTTAAAAAATTAAAAACCATCTGAGTGTCAAAAGCAGTGCAATGATAACTCACATTGCTTACAATTCTGAACTTCTATAATAGCTGTTTTCATGTTGCTTTGCAGAAGTAATGCCTTATCTGGTTTGACGATCTGAGAGAGCTTTCTGTTTGTGTAAGGCATCAAGGAAAATGGAAGAAGGTGAGACTTTACGAGGGGAAACAGAGAGGGCAAAAGTTGAACCGTGTGCTGCTCCTGGCCTGGGTCGGCAGATATCAGTCAGTGAGTTCCTCTGCCACTGCTGCTACGACATTCTGATCAATCCCACCACCCTGAACTGTGGGCACAGCTTCTGCAGGCATTGCTTGGCCTTGTGGTGGGTATCATCCAAGAAGAATGAATGCCCTGAATGCAGAGAAAAATGGGAAGGATTCCCCAAAGTCAACATCCTCCTCAGGTGAGTGAACTATTTTGTGAATGTCTTTTTTACATAAATGAAACCACAGAAATTAGCTGTCTGGTTTCTTGAGTTTGCTGCAGATATTCTTTAATAATTGGCAATCTGAACTGTCACAAAGAAATTTAAATCTCAAAGACTTTCAGCTTGTGCACTTCTAATGAACTGTTGAAACACATGGAATTAAGGGGTGGGTTGGTTGGTTTTGTTTTGAGGGAGGAGGTTTGTCTGGGGGGAGGGCCTTCCCCCCCTTCTAAATTTTTTGGGGGATGGGGAGGCGGGATTCTCAGTCTTCTAATATAGCTGGTTGTTTTCTAATAATTGTAAGCTAGCTTGATATTGGATAATTTTGTAGTAATTTCTGTAATAGGAATTGCTTATTGGAAGAAGTGTAATCATCTTGCAGAAGAAAGCTAAAAACATCTACTTGCTGTCTTGAATTACCCACAAGTTGTTTCGTTAATAATACTTTATCTGGGGTTAATAACGTTTAAATAAATAGATGATAGGATTGATGGTAGACTTTTATGTTGTCTTTTGCTTAGCATTTTTAGTAATTGAGGCTTGCCAATGGCATACAGAATTCTAATTTTATATAAGAAATAACTTGAGTGTTATGTGGTATTTTAGCTTTAGAATCTAAGGAAATGTTGTTTGGCAGTGATCGAAAAATTCTAACATTACTAAGCTTTAGTAACTAATTTTTTTTCTTGCTTTTAAAGATGATAGTCTTTAGTAAAGACTGGAAAACAAAAATCCAAAAATTAGTCCCTTTTCTGAATATTAAACCTCAATGGTTACAGTATAATGACAAATATTTTTCCTATTAGGGATGTTATTGAAAAGCTATTTTCTGATGCCATTGAACAAAGAAAAGAAGATATTCAACAAAACAGTGATGTAGTGCGCAGCTTAGCAACTTTCCAAAAGCATGGGAATGACCAGATGCCTACAGTTCTGAACACAGGAAGGATTAATCCTCGAGGAGGGTTTTTCTCAGGCGTTCTGACAGCTTTAACTTGTGTAGCAGTAAGTTTCATCTGGTTGGTTTTCCCTATTTGCTTCCTTAAACATGCAATCAAATATTCTTAAATTACATGCACAGTAAAAACATTGTTAGCATAGAAGAGACTCCAGCTGTGAAAGTAAGTAAAGTGGCCTTCAGAGCTGTCTGTCAAGAACTATAGCTGCAGCGTACAGCAAATGGAAGTTAGTGGGTAAAACTTCAAGATACTTTCTTAAAACCTCAATGTTCTAGTCTCCGTGAAATGGAAGACTCTACATGTCAAGCCTCTTATTATATGTTTATTTATATCATTCATGTATTTGCTTTGCAAGTAAAGGATCTTTGTTTATTTATCTTTGTAATCTGCCTGTAGGTAGTTCTACTTGGCTATCACTGGAGTAGCAGAGAATTTGAAGATGATCTTCTTGTCCACAAGCCTGTTGCTAAGTGGACTGCTGAGGAAGTGATACTCTGGCTGGAGCAGCTGGGCCCATGGGCTTCACATTACAAAGAAAGATTTTTACTGGAGAAAGTAAATGGAAGGTGAGAGGCCTGATGGTCAAGGACAACTATTATGTGATTGGACTACTGACAGATTCAGTAGGGGTGGCTTATTGTGAAATGACCATACTGTGTTCCATAGATTGTGGGAATATTCTGTTGATATATCAAGAATAAATTTCAGAAGAAGTTTTAACAATTGCTGTTGAAAACTATTAGTAGTAGGTACTTAGCAAGCTACCTGAAAATTTTCTAAGAACTTTTTAAAATGCTTACAATGTGGACTGAAATGATACTGAGAGTAAAATTCTACTGATGTAGATTTCCACCTTTCCTTTCTTGTGGAAATATGCATGTGCTATATGCATATGTATTCCACCCAAGAGCCATGCTGAAAGCAGGCAAGAGGAAACTGGAAAAGAAGGAAATTTAAAACCCAGGTTCTGAGATGCAGTTGGCATAGAACACTTGATATGCAATGATGTAATGATGATCTTTTAAAGTCCCAAAGTTTGCCAACCCAAAGTATTCAATGATTCTTTAACCCGAAAGGTGCTTCCTTGTATCAGTAGCTTATTTTTTCAGTATGCGGTTGTGTATTTGTTAGTCATCTTTTTCAGTGAATAGGCACTGTTTACCTTCTTAATTCTGCTTTTGTAGACTCCTCTTAACATTGACTGAAGAGGATTTCACCAAAGAGCCTTACAATGTAGAGAACAGTAACCATAGGAGAGCTATCATGGCAGAATTGGAATGTGTGAAAACTTTAGGTGTTAAACCACCACAGAACCTTTGGGAATATAAGGTAAATTTTATATAAAGTGTGTCATGTCATTATTTTTAAAGTAATACCTTTAAAAGAAGATTCTCTTAAAACCAGGAGGAGTGTTAAAGTAGTAGAATTACCTGTGTAAAAACTGCTCAGTTTAATGAACTGTTGTATTTGAAAAACAACCCTTTGAAAAATGATTGTCAGAAAATCTTAAGAACTGGCATGTCCCATTAATTGTATTTTTTTACTGATTGAAACTTAATAATTTGATACCTTTTAGGCCGTAAACCCAGGAAAATCACTCTTTCTTCTGTATGCACTGAAGAGTTCTCCAAGACTCAGTATGTTATACCTGTATTTGTTTGATTATGCAGAAGCTTTCTTACCTTTCATCCACACAATTTGTCCTATGCAAGAAGACAAGTATGAAGATACTGTCACAAAACTGCTTGTAAGTATTCAAAACATTAAATATGCTACTTGCTTTAGTTAGAAGCATTTTAAGACTAGCAGCATAAAAACACATGATGTAATTATTCATTTCATCTCTTTACACTGTGACTTTAAAAACAGACCTACAGAGTAAGTGGTTCTTTGATTTTATTATGTACAATGACCAGTGTTGCAACCATTACCTTTACTAGGATTGATTTCAGGCTTTTAAGACTTTAAATGTTTGAAACTGATTCTTCTGAAGTTCACATGACTACAGAAAGTGATGTTCTAATCTAATGGAAATTACTGCATTACAGTATTACCTACTAGCAAGTATAATAAAGATAAATTACTGCTTTCAGTGCATAAAACCCCTAGCTTTTCAACAAAAGACTAGTGGAAATAAGCCAGTATTAAGTAATTTTAATAGAATATTGATTAACAGTCTTTTAATCCTAATTTACAGGACCTTAAAGATCCTTCTTGGAGGCAATGGAGAGAATTCACTGTAAAGTATTTATTTTTGCCATACCAGCTGATAGCTGAATTTGCTTGGGATTGGCTAGATGTTCACTACTGGACATCAAGATTTATAATTGTAAATGCCATGTTGCTCTCTGTTCTGGAATTGTTCTCATTTTGGAGGCTGTGGTCAAGAAGAGAATTGAAGTAAGTCTTAAAAAGCTTGTGGAAGAGGGTAGGAAGTACATGGCCTTATAAAGAGAAAGTAATAGCCTTACAATTTCACAGTTGCTCACTGAAATGAATGTCTAATCCAAACTCTGAGGTTAAGAACAACATGTGAATCTGCATTCCCAGATATGCCACTGCTTGTCCTTGAATACCTTTATTTCTGTGCATGCTTCCAAGGGTTTCTTAGAGGTGGTTTTACTTGTCAGATGTAGCAAATGTGAAAACAGCAATAAGCATGTTTTAATCACTGGGAGATATTAAACCTTACCTTGAGAACTGCCTCTTATAGTGCCTGGTATTAGCTGTCAGCTGAGAACTAAATATATCAGAGTGTAGTCATGATACAGTGTAGTTATTATGGGATGAGTCCTCAGAGTCATAAATAGGTTTAGTTGTACTGGTACTAGTTCTGATAATTTATCAGAATTTCTGTTTTCTGTTACTACCTCAGTCTTAATTCAAGCATATTAACATTAATAGTTGGTGTGATCTTTGGAAATTGTATGGGAGAAATTCTTGTTTCGGTGTGTAGTGGGTTTTCCCTTTGCCAGCCGATAGAGGGCAGAACGTGCCCAGAATAGCGCAGGGAGCAGGGACAACCTGAGGCAGAGCTGGGCTTGGGCACCGGAACCTGCTGGGCTTCGGGGTCTAGGTGCACTGACAGAGTGCTTCCTCTTCAAATCTGGTACTACTGCGTTTTAGGAAAGTTTTTTCTGGAGTGCAAAACGGTGTTTTTTACAGCTACCCGAGTAAGGGCTAAGTAATTCAAAGCTGTAGCACCTATTAGCTTTTCTTAGAGCTGGGTAAAAACAAACCAGAAAGTTCCTCTAAGCCTTTCCCTTTCCTTTTTCACAGGACTATTCCTCACAGAATGTGGAGACATTTCTGGAAAGTCTCAACCCAGGGACTTTTTGTTGCCATTTTTTGGCCTTTTATTCCTCAGTTTGTCTGCAATTGTTTGTTTTACTGGGCCTTGTATTTTAACCCAGTTATAAACATTGATCTTGTGGTTACAGAGATAAGGCGTCTGGAGACACAAGTGCAGTGATTGGCATTGCAACTCTTGAACTGTTTGGCTTCTAAAGATGGACTTTTTGAATAAGCTTTGCTTTTCTTTATCAATGTGACAGTGAAAATGGTGGATTATGTTAATTTAAACATACAAAAAAGCTTTAAGATAAGTTACTCTTAAACCAGCTGATTCCAAATTGGAGGAAGAAGGAAAAAGGAATTTTCTGTTGGAAAAAAAAAGCACATTCCTGTATAGCCATGTAAAACTCATACAGTCATCTCGCCCTATTTGTATCAGATTAATTTCTTTATTCTGTCCTGAGCATTCTGTGTATTTTCAAGCCTGCCTTAAAGTCAGTGTCTTCTGCACTGCTACAGTGATTTCTTTCTTTTTCTTTTTAAACTTAGCATTTCATACCAGCAATGTGTTCATCAGCTTCAGCTTGCCAAAGGAATGCCCTTCTTGGATAGGCTTGATGTTGAAAGAACTTTATTTATTTCAGTCTTCTTTACATTAGCATTGTGACCACCCTGTACACAGTCTCAGAGTAGAGTTTGCTCCAAAATTTCTGCAGTTGAAGGCAAAGACTACTTGAATATTCTTTTGTCTTGGAAAATGTGGTCATTACCATGGAAGTTTTTTTATTCAGATCTGTTAGACTTCATCAATAGCTCCTTTCATTCTTTCTTCTTGAATTCTGTTGCTAATTCTTAAATATCTCTTTAAAAGGATTATTTTGGAAAAGTGACCTGACACTGTAATTACTTATGGCAATATAATGTGTGTATCTATGTTTGTGAGCAAATATTGACTGGAAAGTTATTTGTGTAAGCAGGATTGACATTTGTTAACATATGTTCCTTTGACTGAATCAAAAGGTAAGATTTTTTTTCAAGAATTTTGTCCCCTTACATTCTGCATTGGTTTGTTGTTTTGTTTATCCATTTGTGTCAGTAATGTGAACTAAATTTGCCTATGAATATTTTTCACAATTAAAGATCTCTCTTGAAGACGTCACAATTCCTGTAGAGGTGGGTTATTTTGTTTGGATTTTGACCTTTTTTTTTTTTAATATTGAAGTACATGTCATTAGCTTTGACTTGTGCAAACTTGTTGTTTAGCCCTGCATCTTTGAGTAAGTTGAGGTGGGTGAAAGTAGGCATAAAACACTCCTGGCACTGTAACTGTTAGAATCAGCAGTTACAAAGAAGTGTATTATTCAGCAGTTCAGGGTACTGATTTCTCTTTCCAAAGGGTTAAAACTGTCTGTGAAGTGACCCTAGCTAAAACCAGCTTTACATCCCTGAGCTTCATAAACTCTTGCTGTGCAGGATCAAACACTTGTGGGAAAGCCAGTTCGTCCCAACAACTTCTACATTTTGTAATGTTTCTGTTTTGGTGATGGTTTGCATTTGCATTTTTAAATCTGGTTCTGAAGTTCTAAGGGTAGAATTCCTCCCTGTGCTTACAGGAAATTCATGGTGTACATAGAGTAAGGAGTTTGAGCCATATCAAATAAGCAGCTGTTTAGAAAACTCTATTTAAAAAGTAAATGCTAGGGGCAAAAAAGATTATATGATTTTTCAATGCAGGTAGCATTAGCCCAAGTGAATGAAATTCAACACTTAAATTAGGCTTTGTAATAAGTGTTTAATGTAGATGAGAGGGCTTTTTGTGCTGGCACTGTCACTTCATGAAATTTTTCCAGTCAGTTCAAAGTTAACAAATGCTAAGATTTGTTAGTGGAGAAGTTTAATTTGTATCTTATAGCCAGTGGAGGGGGGATAAAAAGTTCACAGCAAATGATATTGTTAATCCGAAAAATCTGTGAATCGGAATATAAACAAAAATTAACATTGTCAGTTACTCCTTAAGCTGATAAACTCAGATTTCTATTTTGTCAATAATAAGTGCATGGGAGAAAGTAAATAACAGGAAAAATGCTTCCTTTGGCCATTTTGAGGTGGAATGAAGGAGTATCAAGAAAGGGGGAAATAATTTCTTGTCATTACTGTGACCAAAAAAAAGTAGATTTAGATTTAAATATATACAAGAGTCATGTATCTAATACCTACACAAAGGCTGAATCTCACCACACATAAAGTCTGGCCACAAAAGGTATTTTCTATGGTAGGGAGCTTTAGAAAAACATTTGGCAGCTTCACGGTCACATTCACATGCCATTTTTTGACATTTATCTTCTAGTGAGTCTGAAAGAAAACACAGTAAGTTTGATATTAGTCTGAAGAAATTAAAAATCCCAAATGGAATACCAAGAATTGCTCCCTCACGTTCCATATTGGCAGTACAAATGCCTTATATTTCATGTGCAATAGGAACTGTACTGAGCTTTGGTAAGACAGAACCTGTTGTTCAGTCAGTAATCACCGATCTTGGCAGGGGAAAATACAACTTAAATACTCTTCTTCCAGTTTTTTAAAGGAGCTCTGATAACTGATCACTGTTTAGAAAGTGGTATGGGATCCTCCCTGCCTTCCCTCTTGCTCTAGTGAAACTTGACTTTGGGAAGATATTCCATTCACATACCCTTTAGAATCTACTATAGCATATAGCATTAAAAATAATACCTGGGATATATACATGGCATGCAAAAGTGTTCCATGTCCAGCCTAAACTGCCCATCTTTTGTATTTAAGACATTCAGTAAAAGTTAGGTAAAGTGTGATTGTGTGATAAAATCCATGTCTTATATTTGTTTTATAATTGTAGTGTTGTAACTTAACAGATTTCTTGGCATGAGTGTTTCTTCTTGGCATGAACATTTTTTTCTACAGCAATGTATTTTGGGTTCAGTGTGCCAACCCAGAAGTGTGTGGTTTTTTCTCTCTGTAACTGTCTGTAAACTGAAGAATCCTTGATTACATTTTGTCTGAGTGTTTATCATTTAAAAAACTTAGCCAAATCTTTGCTTGAAATTTGTCCAGGAGCAGAACAAGTGTTCAGTTTTGTGAATGAATTCAAATTCTGCCATGAAATGGAAGTGTTCTTAATGTATATGTGTTTATGCTGCAACTAGCTGCCCTAAGAGCTACTCAATAGCACAGGTAGCATGAACAACATGATAGGATACAGAATCAAAACATGTTAACTGAGAACTATTCCTTTTTCTGTTCTTCTCCTGGTATTGCTCCAGACTTTATCTTCTCTGTGCTATGCCAGGTACTTGGTTTCCTGACACCATGCCTGCTATCTTAGCCAGTATTTTGAATATTTTCAGGAGCAAAATCTTTACAGCCAAATAAGGGTGGACTGTAATGTGATTAATTAGTGTGTGAGAGAAGATGCTTTGTATATTTGAGGCAGGAGAAGAAATGAGTAAGTAGAGATTCTGAATGAGGTAGACACTTGGGCAAAGTGAAGATAGAATGTGAAGGAGGAAAGGAAGTAAATGTCTAAACTTTCATTTGTTTTCAGGTCAGGCAAATTCTAAATTGAGTTATGAAATGAGAGGGTTTTATGTTCTCTGCAAATGGCCAACTGTTGCCTTTAAACCATGGTAGTCAGAAACCCAGACTTGTTTTAAACAAGTTTATGTAAGGGTTTTTGCATTTCTGTAGTTGCAAATAATAATCAATTTTCAAGCTCATTCTAGGTAGAAGCATAAAATTATATGCAAAGTAACTGACCAGGCATCTGATTTTAAAAACAAAACAAGCAAACAAAATCCCAAACAACACACAAACAAAAAACCAGTGTAAGAATGTGACAACAAGAAAAAAATCCTGTAAATATTGGGGGTTTGTGACAAGCTACAGTTTCAACAAGTCTTTGAGTACATTGGAAAGCATTTGCTAGAACTTTGGGAGTTGTGAACAAATAATGTAAAAGAAAAGCTGCTTTTTCCTGTTAACCATTTTTGGGTTTTTTCTTTCTTTGTGATCTCTTTGTCCTTCCCTTACCTCAGCAAGTGTGTTTTGGAACAATCAAACAAAATTTATCAGGATGTGGTCAGCAATCTGTTGCAATTTGTACATTTGTGTTATGTAAATATTTTCAAATTAATATTTTCTGATGATATTTTAACTTCCAGAACTAAACACACTCATCAAATATTTTATTACCTCATTGTTTGAAACTGTAATCTGTAATTATGAATTCATTCATAAATTGCAGTCATCAGTGCAACTGGTCAGGGATAAATATGCCAAAGCCATGTCCATTATAAATGTACAAATAGTGGAAAATATTTTTTGCCTAGTAGGGAAAAGATCCTTGTTAAACTGTTACAATTTTCTTGTCTCCTGTTTGTAGTTGCTCTCCAGCTGGAGAATTGCAGGGAGTAGCATGACATGGGTTCCTCAGCAAATGTAAATGCTGAGTAAAAGGAGGATGGTTGTGGTTGTGTTTTCTGAAAAGGTAATAGATGCTTCTAGCTCACAGTTTTGTTTGCTTATGTCAGTCTGTAAGGGGGGATTAAGAAGAAGAAATTGCATTCAATTGATTGGTTTAGCTGTGCTTTCTGGAGGCACAGTGTATCTTGGCAAAAAAAGTCACAAAAAGAAGGATGGTAAACTAAGTGTTTTACAATTAGTTAAGAAAATACCTTTCTAATGAGATAATTAGTAGAAGTAAGAAAAAACCAAACCAAAGAAATAACCCAACTCCAAAACCCAACACCAACAAGCTCCCAAGTGCTCACTCACCACACACAGCAGAATTGTCTTCGCATTCCCAGTGGTAACTTTCAGTCTTTGGCTGACAACCTGCTTGTTCTGCCCTCCCGTAGCAGCAGTCGTGGTGAAAGCAGCACCTGAGAGGAACAGAGGTGGTGATTTAAGGTCACACAGTCTGGGTGGGGTTTATCAGTGGGTTACTACAGCTGTGAAATAATGAAACAGTCAACATCAGTGACTGTACAAACATTACCTGCTCAGGAGCCAAACCAGGGTAATTGTTTAATAGATCACCTGGAAAAAATGACTACTTTTTCATGTAATAAGTGATGAAAAAATGTCTGATATACATTGAGCGAATTGAATCTTCAGAGCATTCTCAGTTATATGTGAGTATGCTTTTCTCTTAGCCCCTTCTGCAAAATGAACTGTTAGCTCATTATCATCAGAATATTTGGAAAGTTGCTCAAAATTATTGTTTCAAAATTGTTCTTGTCATAATTGGCACAAAGAATGTTTAGGCTTTCTATGACATTGTGAAACTGAACAGTACAGGTAAGAATTAATGACATTTTAATGCTTAAAAAAGGCATTAAAATATGCTGATGTAGTGCCTCTGGTGTGGAGTCATTGCAAGCCCAGAAAAGCAAGTAGAGGAGGTAACAAGGACCTGAAATGAGGCAGCTTGTAAGTTTTTGCTGCAAACTAACTACATGGTTTCTTTTCGACTTGCTGGAAGAACTGGGTGTATCCAGACAGCATTCATTCATTCATTCATTCATTCTGTTTCCTCCTGGCAGACTAAAACCATCAGATTACAGTAGGTAGATGGTGTTTAGGTTGCCTGAGGAACTTGTGTCTGCAATAGGAAAGGTTAATGCTGTGAGCTCTGACTTTGCAATTATTGTTTTTCCTGTGCTTATTAAGTAATTACTTGGTCATTCCCCACAAATCATTGTGTAAAGATCTTCTGGTACATAACAGTTGAACAACACAGCTCAGTAACTCCATTTCATGCATAGAAATGGGAAAAAAAGCCCAAACCATACAACAACAAAACAAAACCAGAACAAAACCCAAAATCATCTTCTTGTCAGTTAAAGTTCAATTATAAGTTACATTGATGATAGTCAGTATGCTGTGATTTAGTACTAAATGGAAAGGTTTGGGTTTTAGAATTATTTTTCAGCAGGTTGAATTTTGCACAATTCTTATGTATTATTTTGAATACTAATAACATGGACGATAGTAAAATCCAAAGATTTTTTATTGCCTTTGTTTTTTAATGTTTGCTTTAGATAGCTTCAATGTTTGAACTTCAAAGCTTTTCCAACAAGCCTTTAGTTATTTACCTCTTTGCTGAACAGCAACAGCAAAGAAACTCAGTTGTACTGTGAATCCTGTACTAATGCAATGAGAATTTGAATTAAAGGCAAGATTGTGTAGAGCTACAGAAACACGATTTGAATGCTTCAGAGTTTCTTAGCAATCTGAGCTGTGTTTAAACTCAATTCCCTCTCTCAAATACGCCTAATTTATATTTTAGTGCTTTTATTTGTCATCTGCATTCAGCACTTAATTAGTCAGATAAATAGTACTCTCACCAGTCTACTCTGTCCTTGGGCCATCCTTTTCCTCCCAGGCCACAGTAGCACCCATAGCGTAGGTAGGCAAAAGGAGAGCGCCCTGTGGTGCATCTGATGGCTCCAGCTAATTCCAGAATTCCTCTTCGATTTCTCAAATGGGCTTCCCCAAAAGTGCCTTTATAAACTGTGGAAGAAAAACTCTTATTGAATCCAACGTGCAAATAGAAAATAGTTGAGATTGTTTGGGTTTTTTTAAGCATTGATAATAAATGGCAGTACTTGAAAATAATCCAGTTTTATTTTTGACGCTTTGGGGTCATGCTGCTTGACCCAGTCCCTTTTTTCCCAGTCCATAGTGAGCAGAATACTGAACCCTGAGAGCAGCTGCAGTGGTTTCCTCCCATGGAGGCAGTGTACAATGGCAGACCAGTCATTTCCAGTCTTCCAACTGGTGAGGCCCAGCATGTGTTCTGTGGCCCAGGCCCACCCAGTTGCTAAGTTTAGCTGCCTCAGGGTTGCAGTGTTTTCTCTTTAACATAACGTGCAATTTTGCCCATATTATTTTGTAGAATGTAATGTTTTACATTGGAACAAAAAGGTCCTTTATGATAGGGCTTTGGTTTTCCTCATTTTTAGACAAAGCAGCCAAATAACTGGTGGGGATGGTGTGGTGGATGTAAGGCAGGGAAATGGATGAGTGCTTGGAGTCTTTTCCAGGGAAATTAGAAAGGTGGGGTTTGGTTATTTTCCTGTTTACTTTTGTTTGGGGTTGTTGTTGTTGCAGTGATTCTCACTGTTAGTTCTCCAGAACAAAACTTACTTTAGGAACTATATTTTAACCATCCCATATCAGTACTAAAGCAATAGGTCCCAAGCAGCAGAAAACTGTTGAGACTGTGGATGACATTTTTAGGGGTTTATGTCATCCTGAGGGATTGAACTAACACACTGAAGACCCCAATGGCAATGGGCAGCCTCTCCTTCCAGTGCAGGCTCCAAGCTATTCACAGCAAATTCTAAGAAGCTGAATGACTACAAAACAAATTCATTTTAGAAGGCTTCTGATTAGAGTATTGTATTAATTAAACTAATTACTTATTTTGGTATGAGGAGAACAGTTTATAAACCTAAACTCCAGTACTAGTTACAGATTCCAAAAGACAGTAAGATTTAATAACTGATAATACCTGTGATGGAGACAGACAGCAGAAAAAAACCCAGACTTCATTGTTGAAGGCTTTGATAGTCACTTTCCTACAAAATAACTATATGACTATGCAGTTTTTATATAATCTGCATAATCACATCATCTATTATAATAGCATAATAGAGTGATCTTTTGTAATAGATTATATCATAATAGATTATATGATTAACTGTAATCAGTTCATGGAAAATCTGACAGAAAAAATACCGGTCCCAGCACAGTTGAGTAACTTGAAATGTGTGGGATGCTGGTGACCTCTGGCACTTGTAATATCAGGAAACAATGGACTTAAAACACCTCATGAAATCATCTCAGTAAGAAATTCAATTGGTTTGTGTGTGAAGATTGTAAAAATAACACTTTAGGAAGAATCCTGAGGCAACATCACTTTCCTGACTGGTGGCCATTCCCAGATCTTGTCTCTCCCGCTTTTTGGGCATGTGCTCTAGGGGCAGAAGTGTTGAAACAAGGGTGTTTAAACTTGCACATGCAGCTTTGGCCATTGATTAAAAGCAATCATATCCTGAGGAATTAAGAAAAGCTTCCTTGCTATGTAGTCGATGGCAGTTTCATTTCAAAACTGCTGAGCTGGCACTGAGCTTCCTTGCTAAGATAGTGAACAGTGTCTGTTGTGCATGGCTCCTGTTCCAGAACACCTGGATGTTTAGTGTGAAATTTTGGTTCTGGGTAGCAGAAGCATCCATTTGGTTATAAACAAATTAGTTTTATGATAGCATTGAAAGTGTTATCTTCATTGTCAGTACAAGTTCAGCAAATTCTGAGCTGAAAACCCTGCAATAAGGCTGCAGCATTACAAGTGACAGTGGTTATGCTCTTCAACGTTAGTAATGGTTACTCTTACAGACAGCAGAATGTCTAGAGGCGCCATGGTTAATGGCAAAGCTGTGTTTGCTCTGCATGACCTTGAGGATTCTGAAAAAAGTGAAGAATTTTTACATTGTGTCTCCATTCCTGGCACCTGGGGAAGGGTGGCGTAGGACAGATACAAGTCAGGAAGAAGAAAATAAGAATTTCCAAATAATAATTCTGGTTTCATCAGAGAATTGTGGGCTAACTTGGGACAATTTCCAGTCCCTTGATTTAAATCCATGACAAGTAGAAGTGATGAACTGTCTCGTACCTGAGGAGCTCAAGTATAATATGCCATGTGTCTTAAAGAAAAGGACATAAACTTTTTGTCCTTGTAATGTATTTGTGTTACAGCATCTGGACATCCAGTTGTAAACCAGCGTAGCATAGATACTCTGAATATGATATTCTGTCACAACAGCTTTATGAGCTGAGTTAATAAAAGCAAAGAAATACCATCTGAGAATGCACAGAACTATGGAAACAACCAGAGTATCAATATGATGATGATGGTGATAGCATTGGTGTGTTTGCCATATAACAAAATCTCCAAAGTGTTTTATCAGAAATGTTTTGGAATACAGTTAGAGAGTGAATTGACATTCTGCATATTTCCAAATATTTTATGATTAAGTTTTTAAAATCTTCTGTGTAGTTTTGTTTGTTTTCATGAAGACTTTGTGAATGAGAAGTTTGATTATGCATTCCTGAAAGAGCAGTGTTGTCCCTCGATGTTTAATCTGTTTTTTGGGTTTTGTCATGCAGATTGCGTGCAGCTGTGTCAAACACAACCTTGTAAGTGGAGAAAAAGGGAGCAAGCCAGATTTGATTTATTTTAATTTCATTGCTTTATAAGGTATTTTAAAAATCCACTCCCTTAAATTTCCATATGCAAAGAGGGAAAAAAATTAGAAACACAGTTTTTGTGAAAGGTCATATTTCCTATAATGTTTTACTCTTTTCAATGGGCTCAATGCAAAGATAATAATAATTTTTCCAGATACATACTCACATTTTTATTGTGATGTACAACTTTGCATAGTTATGATACCTAACTACATTATTAGCATCTAATACAGTGTATGCTGTTTTGCGGGTTTAAAAAGAATTTTTAAGCCATTCTTTCAAAGACTGAGGATACAGAAACATTTTTTGATGTTAAATATGTGTAAAATTTCCTTTAGGGATATCTCTATGCAGTCTTAGTGCTCCTGTAGTTCAGAACTTGAAACTTGGGAATAAACAGACTTTCTGGTACGTTTCCAAGATCTTACAAAAAACAACTGTATGCCTTACAGAAACCTTAGTTTTTGCTTACATTTTTGCCTCTTGTTTCATAAGCCATCAGGAGTGGCCTTTTTCACCTATTTTATTGCCCAGACAACTTACATGCTATCTCCACAAACTCTGGTCACATGTAAATTTTTCGAAAGGTTGAATTTGCCTGTTTTGATACTTTGGACCAATTGGGAAACAGGTGAATTGCATTCCCCATGCTCCTCACTGCCCACGGAGTGGATGACTGAGGTGCCTGACTCAGAGCTATAGGAGCACAGCCAGGCTCTCTGTAATGAGCACTCCAAGCTAGCAGAAACAGTGATTTCATTGCTTTCGTTAATGTTCTTGCTGAGGTTTGTGCCATGCAAAGGATGAAGACTGGAGGATGATCAAAATGCAGAAGGAATCAAAGGGGCAGTCTGAGGTCAGGAAGTAGAACTGGGGCAGGGATCTTGGTGGGCCCTAAGTTGGCCCCATTATGCAAGCACCTTACCTTATGGGCTTTAATCACAGGACTGCCTTCCCCCAAACCCTGCTCCATTCTGTGGCCAAAATCTGTTCTATGAATTAATTGAGGCTCTTTTCTTTAGGATCCTGCTATTTGCAAGATTTGGTGGGGTGAATTTGCGAGCTGTGTAGGAATGTATAAAAAAAAGTGCAAGAGAATCGTTTACTTAAGGCAGCTGATTGCTATTCTGGAAGATAGGATTTTATCCTTACAGCTGTCACAAAGGTTCAGCATGAGGTTAATTTAATCACTTTAAAACAATGCCTATTGATGTTTACAAATAGTGGGCTCCCAAGCTGCTGAATATCCTTGGGTTGGACTACCAAGCTACCACAGCACTCAGTTAGAACCAGGCTTTGAGCAGTTGAAGTTCCACATAATTTTATGTAGTGGTAGGTAAAATTGAGTTCTACCATGTCACCATGAGAACCTAAAATTAGAGGATGCTTTTTTGTGTCAGCCCACATACCTATCTGAAAAAGAGGGACAATAATATAGTTTCAGAGAAATTAGTACAATCAGATACTGTACTGATGAATACCTCAGAAAACCTATGAGGAAATGGACTGTGAATTGTTACAACCAGTCTTTAACACTGATTAATAAATAGGATGTAGGAGACAAAAAAAAATTAAATATTTGCAAAGTGACTAATTGGCTGTGTGAAGGTGTGCGGCAGGGGTCCTTTAATTATGTTCACATCATAACTCACTCATGAAGACTGATTCATTTTTCAGAATAACTCAGTTCGGGTTTTGTAGGCAATCTCAGTTCTAGCAATTCCTGCTTCTGAACTGCTTAGTAACTCAAGTGCTCCTCGACAGCTCACTCCAATACCCAGAGAAAAGTCAGGTAAAGTTACTGGCTTTATAGAAAGATTGTTATTGCATGTGCAAGCTGCAAACTGATTTGAAACATTGAACTTCGTTAGCAGAGTTGTACATTGTACACTGATGAACTTTACAGAAGTAATGTGCGCCCTCCAGCCCCGCTACCGTGTGCAGGTGCGGTCTGAGCACCGGTCGGGCTGTCGGGGCAGCTCCAGCCGCCGCTGGCAGCGGCAGGTCGGGGGTTCCCGTGGGCGAGTCCCAGCCAGCTGTGCCCGAGAGCTGGCCACCTGTCAGAGGGACTGCTCTCCGGCGTGGGAAGACAGGCACCTCCCGTGAGTGTTTGTCCTAACACTCCTTTCTCTACCCCTCGTCCCATCTGCCAAGCCCCATCCGGCCGGGTCCGGGCAAGGGAGCGCGTCCAGCAGAGCCCGCGGAGGCGCCGCCGGACGCGGCCGGTTCCCTGCCGGGAAGGACCGTGTGGATACCGAGCCCCAGCCCGGGGCCCTGCTCTACTCACCGGCCGCCGGCAGCAGCAGCAGCAGCAGGAGCGGGGGCAGCGGTGCCATGGGCAGCGACGGGCGGGGATGCGGGTCCCGGCAGCGGCGCTGTGCTCGGCAGCGGAGTGTGTGGGTGTGAGCCGCAGCGCGGCGTGCCGGCTATAAAAGGCTGCTTTCTGCCCCGAGCCGGGTCCCCCGGAGCCCAAGTCCAAGCTGCGCTGTCCATCTGGCCAGAAGGGAGGAGCTGCCGCTGGAAGAGCCGGCGAGAGCTGAGAGCAGTCACTCGGGCAGCGGAACGCGGTGCAGGCACGGGGGGTCACACCCCGCAGGTCTGTGATGGGGGCCGCCTCTCTACTCCTCCACACCTTCCTGCTCTGGCAGCTGTATTTTCTGTTTGAATTACACCAGTTCGTAGGTAATTTAGTCTAGATCTGAAGAGGAAAGGAGGAACTGTGTTGTAAGTTAGTCTAGTGGTTAATTATAACCAGTGCTGAAGACGTGCTCTATCTGGAGTCTGCATCAGCCAGACTTCATCTACTGATTGCTCCTTTCCTTGGATGACTAAAGGACAACCAAGTCCTAAACCGGTTACAGCTATTTGTAGCTTGATAAAAACTTTTAATTGTACCTCAAACAAAAGAAACTCTCAAAGTGAGTATTTTTTTGTACATTGTATTATATTTGCATATTTTTCCATTCCCTTTCCAACTGTAGTATTATTTTGTAAAACATACAGCTAGGTGTCTTTATTACAATCACTTTCATTGCCTCTCTCTACACACAGACAATACCACTTGCTTTTATGTGATTTTTTCTGTGCTCATACTTTCCAAGTATTTCTTCTGACCTTTTATTATTGCACTGAAACCAGTGCATTTCCTGTCAGTTGTTCAAGCAATCAGGAGCCCTGAAATTCAGAGTATTGATTTTGTGTACATATGTTTTGTCTTGTGGTGTTCATACTTTCTTTTTTTTTGGCATTATTATATTCCAGGATATTACTCCCATAGGATCCCATTGAGGCCTACACTGCTAAGATATGGAAAGAGAAGTAAGACTAGTATTATTTATGGAACTTACCAAGAACTTTTTATTGGTCATGTCATCTTACTATTTGAGAGCAGCTGGTAGTTTGGTGGGGGGTTTTTGTGAATGGTATTTTCATCAAAGAAATAAAATCGGTTTTTCATGCACATACTGAGGAATAATTCTATTTTTGCATTAAAATGCTCTGATTTCTGTGTTATAACATTCCTCTTTATTCAGAAGAAGTAAAGAGGAATCTTGTGATTCCAAGAGACAAAAAGCATGCACAGACAGATCAGATTTGTTTTTGTTATACTCATTAATCCAAGCTCTATGAAATGTTTGTGTTGGCACTGAAGTGAAGGTAGCATGGAATAAGTGTGGAACAGTGATCGGAGGCAGGATATTGATATACCATTGTACACCTGGTCGGCCTTTGTGCAACCCCATGCAACACCAGGCAAGGTGTGGCAGCACAGCCAGGACTGTGCGTGGCACTTTGCAAGGCAGAGAGTGCCTGTGTGAACTCCACACAGCAGAAATAAGCAGGATTCCCAACAAGTGCTGTTGTTCTGCACCCAGGGGAAGGTTGCTGGAGGCTTCCTGTGAAGGCCCGATGCCTGGCAGATCTGTACCAAGCAGCTGCAGGTGCGGTGTGCTGGGACAATGCTGCCAGCCCATCCTTCTCCTTCCACCCCTGTGCCTGCCTCTGGCCAACATGGGGAGCACAACTGCCACTGTATGTCCCACACAGCTGGAGTGGAATACGAGTGCAGTGGGTTGTGTGGCAACCCGAAAGGTTGCTCATGACCCTTATAGGTGTTGGTAGAAAACCCATCTATTGGGGATTTTTTTTTATTTTTTTATTTTTTTAAGATTTCGTTGCTATTGCCACCAACTGGGTCAGGGCAATTTTCCTATTACTCATGGAGTCACATCGCTAATTACTGTTACTCTGGTCTGGTACTGTCACTTATACTTCATTTGTTTACCGACTCTTCCGGTCAATAAGTCACACCTATTAGAGCACTTTAATGGTGTCCAAGAGCTGCTTAATGCAACTTCCAGCTGAACACTGTCCCATTCAGCATACCATTGCATATGACAATGAAAACAGTATCCAAGGGAGCAAGATGAATTACATTTCATGTTATTCTTCAGGACACTGACTGATGCAATGTGTTAGTGCAGCTGATATGTTTTTCTCTGAAGAAAGGAAAGTAACCTTATAACCACTGAAAAATCAATTGAGACTGAAATGCTCAGACTACAGGTGCTTCTATCAGAAAGCTTCACAAAGATGAGTAGGGACAGAAACTGTATATAGTGATGAAGTAAGAAATGCAAGTCATGAGTTCTGATTCCTTTGAGTATAGTAAAAGTTCAAAGGAGAACATCCAATGAAATTGGTGAGAGGGGAGGTAATCTGATAGAAGGAAATACTTTCATTGAGGCAGTGCTAGTTGTCCAGTTAATTGCCAGGCATATGGCTAAGAAAATATACCAGTAACAGACTGGAAGTTCCTATGGATTACAATGATAGAGTCATATTTTTAAACTTAGATTTGGTTCCCTTTAAATTTTTTAATTAAAAACTTACGTAGCAGTGTAGACCTGTCATATTTCTTTTTGTAGTGTTTCTTTTCTTCTATTTGAAGAACTTGGAAACTGGCCTAAGTCCTGTGTGACAAATGGCATTTTCCCTCTTACTGATGAATTCTTTCTGTCTACTGGTGTTGTGCAGGAGTGGGGAGAAGCATTTGCTTTTCAAATATACTTTCTCAAAAAAGGCTGCATGTGCCTTATGATTGCTTTAATTGTTTTTAAATCTGAGAAAGAGCTTAATATAATTGAGACACATGGCTGTACTGAGAAACATTCTCACAGCGTAACACTATTATTGGGTGACTTGTTAAATAAGATCTAAAAGCCTCATTTCTCAGGGTCCAGGGTACATGCAGGAAACCAGAGTATAATAACCCAAAATATTAAAATGTTTATGGAAAGTGCTAGAATGGTCTAAAATATAGTTAATGTAAGTGCAAGTTATCCACTACCCTGTGATCAGGTGAAGGTAGTGATCTTAAGAGAAGTGTAACAGTAGATTTACTGCTGACTTAACAGCTGAAAATCTGTATTTTTGTAGTAATAATAGTTCCATTAAATTTTTTTTATTTAGTAACAGCAGTTATTTTTCCTGAGAAATGAGAAGCATGGCACATACCTTGGTCAAATTTATATATACTCTGCATTTAGCTTGTTGTGAACCAATGTAGTGTTGCTGCTGATGAGTACAGAAGTGCTAGGGTCTGTAGGTGTCTAAGCAAAGTCCTAAAAATGCCTACAGCATTAAGCATGTGGCATTTAAGCCATACGGCATACCTGATGCCTCACGGAATTAATGAACTAATAAAAAATGGTGAAAGAAATTATTTTCCCATTGTTAGAGATGGGAATGGAGGCAGGATGGTTTGCTTAAGGTGCTTTATGTTGGCTGTAGCAGAGCTGGAAAACAGGAATTTGATCTTTTGCATCCCAGGTTAAGTCCCAGATTGGGTTCTTCTGTGGCACTGTCTCTGGGAGGAAAATAAGGAAAGAAGCACATGCCTTACTGTGAGGGTATCAGAATAATTAGAGCTGAAGAGTTACTTCCCAGCAGTTAAGGCAAATGACTGTTTTACTTGTTGCTATACTTGGTAAATGTCTCTGAGTTATCCTACATCTTCTTAAACATGGGATTGGGACACGGTTCTGTCTGGAATATATCCTTTACATGTGTATGTTCCTTCAGATACTGAATGTCCATGTAATACACAACTTCTTTATCATTGCTGTCTTCATAAAAATACCAAACCAAACAGCCTTAATTATCTGAGTATTTGTTTGGAAACATTCAGTGCCTTTGTTCCCATCTTTGGAGGTTTGGCTGGGTTTCCTCACTTTCATGTCATTCCATCTTCTCTTAGTTCCTTTTCACAACCAATGCTTCCTGTTTACCAATGTTTTCTTCAGCTCATGTTGTTGGAGATGTTGTCCCAAAGTGTACAAGAGTTATAAAGCCAAGTTTGGAGAGACAAGCTCCATGTGGAAGATTAGAAAACATTCTGCTAAGCCATTTTATAGTATTTTGCAATGTACATGCATTATCTCAAATCCAGTTCTAGCATACACTACAAAATCCAACTTTAAGACTATACCAGCCTATAGCATAACTGGTAATGTCTCTGGTAGTAGTAAGTCTCTGAGTAGCACAATATGTCCCAAGAGAATTTTGAGGATGTCTGCAGCGTTGTCCTTTCTATGCCCTTTGGCAGCAGTGTTACTCTGTCCATGCTGCAAAAACACCGCGTAGTGTGTCACTGCCCATAACAGACAGTTGTGTGCTGGAAAGGTTATTACACCAATGTTCTTGAAACTGCTATAATGTCTGCAGAGGAGCTGAATTACTCCTACAGTTTTCTTCTCTCTTCCTTCTAGTTTTGTGTTTTTCCTGATCCTCATTCTCCCCTCTGCTCCTTTAGTATGACAGCTGCTAGCATGGAGTCCATTCTGTCCATACAACCCCCCAGGCAAGTAATGAGATTGCCAGAATGTCCTCAGAGCACCACATGTTTACTGATGCAGTTCTGTCCATTTTTATGGCATGGAAATATATTGCCTGTCTTTGAGCAAAGGCACACACTGGAGATGCTGGGGAAAGACTCTATAAATAACTTCCAGCTTGCTTAGCTCTTAGGTTCTGACAGTCATCTCCGCCTTACAGAAGATTTGCACTCTCTAAGTCAAGTTCTACATTCGGCATTTGCATCCAAAAAAAGATTCACGGCCTGCTTCTTGTGGAACCCAGGGCTACTTCTTATTTTTACATCTTGAGAAAAAAAAGACTTGGCAATGCAATGTGTGCATGTTTCTAAAACAAATTTTGAAGTCTCCACCATTATCTCTGGAAGGATATTTGACTTGCTCTCTTTCTATAGGTTACATCAACTTGGATTCTTGACATGGCTGATGTAATGACCAGAATGATGGGATAGAGTTACCTCTCAGCACATTTGTGGGTGATACCAAATTGGGGGGAGTGGCTGATACACTGGAAGGCAGGGCTGCTACTCAGATAGACCTAGTCAGACTGGAAAAATGAGCTCTTGGGGACCTCATGAAGTTCAGCAAAGGCAAATGCACAGCCCTGCAACTGCGTTGGGATAACCCCCCAAGTGGGACAGGCTGGGAACTGACTGGATGGAGAACAGCTTTGTAGAAAAGGAGCTGAGGGTTGTGGTGGACAAGCTGAATGTGAGTCAGCCATGTGCTCTTGGAGGTAATGTGCCCAGCTGTAAACTGGGCTGAGTACCACTGGTACATTTGGAGGGAATTTGGAGGGAACTGATTCTTCCCCTCCATCTGACACTTGTGACACCACATCTGGAGCTCTGTGTCTCATATTAAGAAAGCCACTGAAATACTAAAGCAAGGCTACCAAACTGCTCAGGCAGCTGCAGTTCATGACATACAATAAGATGAGAGAGCTGGATTTGCCCAGGTTTAAAGAAGACAGTGAGCAGAGATCATCTTTCTGTGAAGCACTTCGTAATGGAAGGGTATAGAAGAGATGCAGCCACATTTTTCCCAGAGGTGCTCAAGAAGCAATGAGCACAACCTACAGCAAATCAATATAGGAATTTTTTTTTTTTTTAAACTAAGGAATCAAATACAGAAGCACTTTGCCCTGAAAGGCTATGGCAGCTCCATCCTTTGAGATATACATAACTCAATTGAACATGACTAAAAGAAACCTGCTTTAATGGGACCTGCCATGAGGAGAAAGTTGGACTACAAAACTTGCAGAAGTCTCTTGCCACCTACACGATTCTGATATTGTGATATAATAGCAGATACTTTCAAATTAGCAGTTCCACCCTGCCAGGGAAGGAGACTCCAATATTCCTTTTGCCTAAAGGTTTTTTTGAAACCATGGCCTGTAGGCAGGGAAGGCAGTAGGCCTGTCCTGCAATAACAAATTAAGTGGTAATCATTTTTTCCATGTATCGCCAAGTAAAAGATGAAAATGCACTGGGGAAATCATCTGTGCTGAATTCAAAGAGACTTGAGATTTTGCCTGCTTTTATTATCTAGACAGCTTTGTCACAAATAGAAGCAGTGCCCTTTTCATACTTTTCTACCATTTTAACTCACTGTTATGAAATCCCATTTCTATGCCTTTGTCTTTGACGACCATTTCTGAATCTTCTTCCAGTTCTATTTTTACTGAGACTAGGAGGAGGCTGCAGAATTGAATGCAGTATCCAGGGTGAAGACAGAACATGGATTTATAGCAACTGCAGACTATATTTCATTTAAGAGAGAAGAAAAAGAAATTCACAGTTTTGTGTAACTTTTACCATGTCTACTGGCTTTTTCATTTTCACTAAATGTTTTAAACTGCTTGAAAATAAAGTGAAGATATTTTCATTACCTCTTTATTTGTTCACTTCTTAGTTGTTCTGTACTTCACCCTGTCAATAGTGAACACCCTATTGGTCTGGTCTGCTTGTCTTGCAGCTTTCTTTCAGGACCTGTCTTTTTTGTGCTCCCTCAGCTGTGCAGTTTCATGGCAACTGAACATGTCAGGATAAAATCCTTAAATAATGTGTCCATCAAAGGAAACGTGAGCAGAATGTAGCCCTTGATTGTTCCAGGCTAATCTGCACAAGAGCCCTTTAAACACCATTCAGACTGCTTTGGGAACTGGGAAGTTACTGAATTTATTGTTGAGGGTCAAAACATCACTGGAAGTACTGAGGGGTAGGGAGCACAGGGATTAGCTAGAGAATTTAGGAGTAGGAAAAAAGTGAGTATAGGAAAACCTGTATCTTAAGACACGTAAGACCCAAAAGGTGCAAAATAGTGTTGAAGAACTGAGTATGTGTCACTTGTCAAGTAGGTTCTGAATCTCTCATCTCCAGGTCTCTGCGGGATGGAGTCCTACTTTTATTCTTTGCTTTTGCAGAGTGGTTGGGATGAGGAATAATTGAACCAGCGAACTGTCAGCACTAACATCATGATTTGCTATACCTGAAATAAACCAGATACTTCAAATTAGCCAAAAGATGCAAGTCATTTTCTGAGAGCATGCACAGAGTGCCAGTGCACAACAGGAAGGCTAATGTTCAATAAAATGTTGTTTAGGCATCAGCAGCTGTTTGATTTTCAGTGAGAAGTGTGGACTCAGTAGAAGGTAAGAATTTAAATGCATTCTCAAATCTGGACTAACATGACAAACATATTATGTTTTCTATGTAGACCTATTTTCCACTGCATTGGAAGGCAACAAATGCCATGGGTACTATACAATATAAAGAAATTAGAACCATTTATATAACCTATAATTATAAAGAGTTAAGCTTATGCTTCTTTGGAGTATCAATTATTGTCTTAAGAATACATTTTCCTAAAACTAAGAAAGATTTTATCATTCTATAGACTTTGTATTTCCCTTAAAAAGATCAGTCATGGACAAAAGAAGACATATTCAGGACACTTATGAGCAGAAGACTTGTAGACTCATTGTCACAAAGAACTAAGGAAACAGTGTGAAGAAAGCTGCTGAATTGAAGTCCCAGTACCTTGTACATGTGACAGTGTGCAGGGAAGATGATATTTAACTCTTACAGAGTTCAATGAATCTTCAAAGGCAAATAGAACTATTGCATAATTTCCATAGTACAGATTGAAAATTAGCACACCAATGGGTTTGGCAGTCTTCAGACTTCATCATTCTTTTTGATTTTATTTTAATACAAGGAGGATGATCATCAGGTGACCGAGCACCGGAACTGATTGCAGTGATTGCAGAATGATTCTGAGTGATTGCAGAATTTCCCTCACTGGAGATATTCCAAAACCAGCTGGATGCAATCCTGTGCCATGTGCTCTATGATGACCCTGCTTGAGCAGGGGAGTTAGACTGTATGGCCCACTGCAGTCCCCTCCATTCTGTGATTCTCTGACCTGATCCAAATACATAAATTGCTTCCTTGGTTTAATATAAAACAAATTCTTCATGGTGATACTATATTTGCAGAATTTCATTGTGAGCCATCTAGAAAAACTCTTATCTACAGATCCTGTGACCAATAAAGTTCATACCATCCTAAACAAGTAGAACTGCGTTCTTTTAAATAACATGTATTATTTTAAATAACATGTATGAAGACTATTGTTCCTACGTATAAAGGAGAAAAGGTTTTAATTGCATATGAAATACCATCATAAAATGAAGAGACCAAATGCCATTAACTACCCCATTTGTACCAGCAGTGATGGAACCACCATTCTCTTTACATTTACTATATAGAATCAGGGAGTTTGCTGTACCGTGTGTATCAGGCCTTGCTAACTGGCATCAGGATGTGCAAGACAGAAAGTAAAAAAGGGAGTGAGGAACCAGTCCCAGTAAAGCTTTAAAATTAGTAGTTTTATCTTCAGCTGTTAGAGGTGTGACTCTTACTAAACAGATTTAAATTATTCTGAGTACTTATCCTACAACACATATATGTAGCATCTAATCAAGGGTGATCTCAAACCAGCAGTAAAAAAGTGACTGGGAACAAAGCAAAGTAGTTCATTCCTCTGACTCCTTCTTTGGTAGCTTTCTATTCTAGGTTGTAGCTTTCACTGATTAGCCTTTTAAATAAACAGATATTTTCCCAAATAGCCATATTACAGTCTTCATGGAAGTCTTTCAGATGGTAGGTACTAAATATATTTTTACCTTTTTAGGGTGTAAGCCAGCACATTTTAATTGTGTCTCAGTTACTTTACCAAAAGTGTCTTCATCTAAATTATGCTGAATGATAAAAATTTTGTCTAGCTTTTGTGACTATGATACCTCAAAAATAGGAGTAATATAGTACATAAAAAATTTTATGCTGACCATATTCAGATTACCTTTTAAAATAAACAGCTTATGCATACTTGACATTTTTACTTCACAGAGCAAAACAGTTCTGCATACACAGAATATCCCGAATTTTGTGTGTCTGCACATAGGATCTCCATACTAAAACATAATGGTTATTTGATGCTGCTGTGAGACTCACAACCATCTAATTTCCTAATTCTGTTTGCAATTTTTTAATGCCACATTAATGTTTTAATGTTCCTCTAGTTATCTCCCTTCTCAAAAAGAAGAAAAGATAAATCCTTATTAGTTTATGCACCATGTAATCCCTAGGAAGGATTTGCCTGGGACAGATAATCTTCACTTATGTTGAAGTCTTATTTAGAATGGAAGGTCAACTGAATTGCATAAGCAGGCCTAATTTTTATTCTGTAAAATACTAGATTGAATTTTTGCTTAGACTGGTTCTTTCTGACAAAAAAATACCAGTATAGTTTTTATCAAAAAACCCAACAGCCAATACTGCACATCACTCTTACAAATGCATGGACATTCACGGATAATTGTGTGCCGAGATGCTGCCAATCCATTTTCTTCCCATCAACTGGGCCTTTTCATTTACTCTTTTTTGTTGAAGCAACACATAGTTTGTCTATGGATGTGTGCAAACATGTTTTGCATATTCATACATTAAAGTAGAATTCAAATGTAGAGCAATGTAAAGTAGTTAATTCCCCATAACGACTGAATTCCTGTTCCTAGGGGAGGGAATGCATCTTAAGATCTAAATAATACAAGCACTAAATTATCATTTCTTTCATGTAAGGAGAGAAAAATTTTCTACCATAGCACATATATTGCATCCCCCCCCCTCAGTTTTCTGTAATCTGCATAGATAGCTGATTACTGCACAACTGGAAGGACTGGAATTAGGTGGGTCCTTTTATGATCATTATGACACCAAGTTGAAGGAAGAGGAGGAGGTGCAGCACTCCTAATTTTACTTGAAATACTGGACTTAGAAACCTATGTGAGAACACCAAGCATCACAATCCTTTGGAGAAGGGTTGACCTCAAAATACGTGTCACTTCTTACTGCTGTGCTGCTGCTTTCAAGTTTTTGGTCTTTGAATCTTGTTTTTCATCACTTTTTTCTGGCCTCTGTCCATCATCTTTTTATCTTTGGCTTCTTAAGTCACTTGTCACTTGTTCAAGGAGCTGAAGGTCAGATCATCTGATCTGACTTGCATGCCACAGGCCTTGAAATTTCTTAAACCAACCCAAGTAATTTCTCTTTGAGCAACGCATATTTTCTACTTGCTTAAAGCATATAATTAAATTTGGAGTCACACAACATTAGAAGATAAAGAACTTCCTGTTCTTTTATCAGCAGAGCATCTTGTAAGGGGCCTGTATCTGGAAAAAGGCCGAATGGAGTAGGCACCAGAGGCACAGACAGGCCAACCTAACTAGAGATGATTTATTTAAAACTGATGGACTTACAGTAAAATGGGACTCCAGACATTCAGAGCATGTCATATTTTTATAGTAAAACCAAAATTGAATAAACACAACTTTTTTATCCCTTCAGAAAAAATGTGGGTTGTTAATTGAAACATTTGTTATAAGCAATAATTTGGACCATTGAGAAAAGGATGGACTGGTAGTAAGTTCAATATTAAAATGTTTCAACTGACAGTCAGAGAAGGTTTAGTCTTCAGACAATATAAATAAAGTATAAACAGCATTTTTTACAGCTTAGGTTCTGACCTCAGTTAAACCAGTACATACCTAAAAGGTAACAAAATTGTTAAAATTATCTAATGCCCGAGATTCAGCAGTTTACAGAAGAAAATACATTTTTAATTAAATAAATAATCTCAGCTGCATAAGTTGCATTTTACAAATTTAAGTAGTGAGACTCAGGATAACTGAAGCTCTCTACAAAGTCAGTGGCAAACTGCAAATTTGAAGAGCCCAGCTGTTTGTCATTTTCTGTGCTAAAGTGTGCTAGTTCTGCTTATTGATCAAGAATAACAATGCTGTGGTTTTAAAGAAAGGCTGACATGCCCAGACTACATGAATATAGAAAAATCTCAGAAGGCAGGCAACATTTCCTTTTAAAATAGCTTCTAACAATGCTTTAGTAAATTATACATGCTCCAGACTGAGGTTTGGAAGAATGTTAACTCTCCCGTCAATCAAAAACCTTCTTTTTATGCAGCCAATGGGAGGGGTACCATATTTGAGAGTGCAGCATTCAAGTTAAAACCTCAACCATCCAAGGTTTGTTTTCAGTCTTACAGCACACAAACTCAAACCTCAAATTTTGTGAAAGCCTACATTGTTAGAAACACAGAAATGGATTTATAAAACAGTTTTCAAAAGCATGTAAAAAGGGAAAAGTTGATTAGAGTGAAGTATGAGAAACAGAAGGACTCTGCCTGTTGTAGCAAGTTCAATCTTAATGGCAGTGCAATTCTGTTGCAATTACAATTGTTTCCTAAAAATATTACTCCATGTACCTATGTCCTACCTTGCAATAGCTGTGTAGACTAAGACTGTGTGAAAGGTCTTTGCTGTTCCACCAGTGCCAGTATGCGTAATGGCTCCTGTAAACTGCGTGTTCCTCTGGATTCTCTTCCATACTTCAGAATTAGAACTCCATGAAGCCATGGATACTGTGTTAGTCTGTTAGCCCACTGTCATGGAACTCTCATCACTTCTGATATTGCTGGTGTGTAGGAGTCATCTGTACATACTGGGATGCTTCCAATCCAGCTGACAGCTACAGTTATATCAGCACTATTAAATTCGGCAGTGCTACAACAGTAGTTCATATTGCTTCCCAAAAGTCTTGAGCAGTGTGCTTATTAGGGAATACCGACTCTTTCAAGGAAGAAGAAAACGTGCCAACCTTATTTTTAGACATATTAATTTCTTCAGAATAATTCTCTGAGAAATCACTAATTTCCAAGTGTTGTGTTGCTTATATGGCAAATCAATTTTAGCCTGAGATTTTATAATTTTAGGGTCATATTGGTTTGAATGCAGGACAGAGGGATGTGATGTGCAATTCTTTATGGAAAATACTTTCCTAGGGTGTCTATGGCAGCATTCATAGGGTCATGGAATGGTGTGGGTTGGAAGGAACCTTAAAGATTATCTTGTTCCAACCCCCTCTGTCACAGGCAGGGACACACTCCACTAGCACAGGTCGCTTTAGGGATGCAGTCAAAGAATTCTCATGCTTTCCTGCTCTACTTGTATGATTTCCTTAAAATGCTTATCCTTCTAGTTTGACAAACAATAATTAAAATACTCTTTACCCTTTTTGTATTTTAAAACACTTACTTGCCCAAGAAAAGTCAAGAATTTAAATGAAGATTGCCAGGAAAGAATGGAAGGTGAATTCTACAAAGAAATTTTATCTGGAAAAGGGTGAGTGTTTTAGGAGGGTGGGAAGACTCTTTCCCCTCCTGCCCTCTGAAGAAGATGTACTTTGAATCCTGTATTTTGGTAACGATCGTAAAGAAAACAAAACTCTTATCAGTTTGATACTCAGCAATATAAAACCAGAAGTACATTGAATGTGTCAGCTAACTTCATTCTCTTTGTCTTTCTGCAGAGGTATTTTCTTTGAAAGACCCTAGTCAAGTCTGGCCACTCCTTATTTAAAGTTTAATTTAAATTCATAATTATTCAGTGGATATATAAAATTGTCAGCTTTGTAACATGGCTTTTGTTTCACTACATTTCAGGAGACATCATTACTTTTTTTTTCAATATTTTTTGAAACATGAGAAAACAAAAAGCAAATATTACTGTTAGGGACTTGAAAGTCCAAGTGCTTGTGAAGTGTCAGAGGTGAAGCTGAAGAGTTCCTTAAGTATGTTTTTCATACATAGACAGCTTGAAGATGCTTTGCCATTTTTACTAGTGCTCGTAAACCTAAGTTTTGGATGACTCCTTGACCTTTTGGAATAAATATGACAGTTAAGATAAGCTGATGAATAAATGCTTATCCTGTTTGCAGGAATTAGGGTATTGGTCTATAACTGAGCATCGTGGTGGCATTCTCTATAGAGGGCCTGAGCTTCCTCCACAGTACATGGAGAAAGTTGAGAATTCATAAGAGCCAATATGATCATTGGGGAATTTCTGTTTTAGCCACATGGATATGGTTAAGCAAGGCAGAGAGGTGTAACATTTAGCCCCTTTGACCTAAGACTGCAGGGAAGCAGACTCAGTGCTGATGTGTTAATAGCTTTCAGGATATGAGAAAAACAGTTTAGAGGCTTTGAAGATGTTTAACCTACTTAGCTCACCTACGAAAAGGATAATCTGATTGCCAGCTTCAAGAGGATTGTAAGCAACCCTTAGCAGTCTCCTGCAAGACTTGCTTCAGAGAGATCATTCCTGCTCAGAGCAATCTAACTCACCAAGTGTGTGGTTTAGCACTCCATTGTGGCTCAAAACTCAGCCAAACTGATTGACTCCATGCACTGTGCTTTGGTTCATTTGACAGAGCTGTCTCAGAGCATGGGACTCCTTTGGGGAATAAGACAGGAAGGTCTGCTCCAACCATGACATTGAATCTGTGTGTTCAGACTAAAGCTATTCCAAAGTTAACCCCTGAAATGTGCATTGAGGCTGAGCATTTGACAGCTACACAATATTTGCTTTATGAAAGGGCTGTATTTAGATGAGTCTGCTTGCACACAGCCATAAGCATGTGCAAAACCAGCAGCACCAGCACACACCTTCCTCTCTGATCTCTCTTGGACAGGCTGTACTAAATATACACTCCAAAAAGGCACACTAATTTTCCTTTGATATTACCAAGAGATTGAGATCTTCTAGATCTTGGCAAAGCTAAAAACCAAAGAAAGGTTTATGCTGGCAGGAAAGTCCCTCTGGAGAGAAGTATTCCTCAGTTCTGCTGTGTTACTTGGCAAAGTACCATTCTTTACCTGAATTAGACAACAAACCATTGTTTCCCCCTCTCCCATCTTCTTTATGGGCAGATTTGAACCTTACATATAATCTGCAATAGAAAAGAGATCAATTCACTTTACCCCTATTCCGTCTTTCCAGTAACAGCAGAGTTCTCTAGCATTAAAGACCTGTTGTAGTTTAACTCTAGATAGAAAACAAAGCAAATATGGACAAGGTCAGGTGAAAAATCAAGATATTGAAGGTAATTAAAACATAGCTCTAAAGTACAGCTACAATGAGCATTATGCATTGGATAAAACACTTCCTGAGTTTCATGCTAGTAGTGGATGCAGTGACAGTCTCTGTCTTCCAAAGGAAGTAATCAGACACACCTTATATTGCTAAATTAGTTAGTGCAGCCAGTTACAGAAAAGCAAATGATAAAATTGAGATGTGATGTAAACAGTTGAAGCTCATGATAATGGGTTAGCTAGTTACAACAGTGAGGTAAATATCATATTAGCAAACAGGTCAGAAAATAGGTGTAATTTTCCTCACCTTAATCTCCAAAGCCTGTTTATTACACACAAATAAGACAGCACTTCTGAGAAAATGGAATAGAATAAAATAATCAAATAGCATAGGACATAGATTGCTACATTTAATCATTCCTAACTGTAATAAATAACAAGGAAAAAAAAGGATTCTTTTTAAAGGGTAGGAAAAGTTCTAGATTTTTTTTAAACTGAAAGACTAACATAATATTAACAAAATAAGAAGTGTCTCTGAAAGAAGAATTGACAAACTAAAAACTTCATTATGTGCTTATCCTCCACTTTCAGAAAGGGTCCTTATCTCACTGGACATGAAGTGAGAACTGACACAGAACTATCTGAACTTCCAACTGCTCACTACCTGTAATAGCTAGGATAAATAAGTTATTGTTAAATCAAGAATTGAAGCAATGTCTATATGATTCCTATTGAAATACAGATACATTTCTCCAATTGTAAGAAATTTTGCAAATGTATGACTCTCTTAAGCAAATAGTAAAGCACCTTAAAAGATTTACAGATCTTCAGAATATGCAATGTCATGGCTCAGTAAGGTGGAAAATTGAATTTAATCTACTAAGAGCCTGCATAACAGAACTTTTATTTGTATCAGCCTCTCAAATTTATTTATTCTTTAGCATTCCTTGTTTGAATTAATACAGAATCTTCCACTTCATTTTTAAACCACATTTTCAAAGTTCTGTGTGTGTGTGGCTCTGCAAACAAATCTTGAATTTCGTAGTCCAGCAAAAAACTTTATTTGCAAATGTTTACATACTTTGCACAACTAAAGCTTAGGAAGGCTATCTTAGCTAGGCACCTTGATTGTAATGATTAAAATATTAACTATTGCATCTTTAGAACACCGTGCTTGAAGAGACGGTTTGGGTATTTGCGGTAGAGACATTTTCAGGAATGGCTTCAGTTTTGTCACTTTTCCTGTCCAAGTGTGTGTGTCACCATCAGGAGACAGTCTAAGCTGTAACACCACCCACAGCCAAATGATTCTGTCTCTTATCCTCCCCCCCACCAAAGTGAGATGGTGCAGTTTGATTTGTAGCCAAACATTCTGAGAGGTTTGAGTAACTTAAGATACCTCAGTGAGTATAGCTAGCTGGGGGAAAAAACCTGGATCCATTTCCCACCTGCTCATTATAACTGTTAGTAGCCTTTAGAGAAGGTTAAACACAGAGACTGGCAGTACCCCACACCCTTTGTGTTTTATTTCTGGCTAACAGAAGATCTCTAACAAGTCACCCATTTGAAAAATGCTTTTGTGCTTTTTTCTGCTCACATCCTTATTAGAGCAGTCATCCATGACTTTGTCACAATGCAACGTATTTTACTCGTGACTCTCCTCTGAGGCTATCCTGAGGCCTGAAGCTAATGCTCTTGATGGCGGCTGGCATGCACATTCCAGCTTAGCCCTGCTTAGTATGTCTGCTTTCTGTGTGCTCAAACGCTGCACTGAAACGGCTTGACTTTTTTTTTTTTTAATTATTTTTTAAATTCAAGCAATCCTTTTTAACGTTGCACCTTGCAATGCACAGGAATCGTTGTTCCTCACCTGTCGTGGGCCGGGTCAGACACGCCCCGGGAGGGACGCGCGCCCCCTGCTGGCCAGTGGCAGCGAAATTCCCCTTGGATCGAGTGAGATAATCCACGGCGAGGCGGTACGGAGTGGCTGTTTACGGGGGTTAATTTTTGCCGCAGATTACGATTGAGACATTGAAATCAATCCAAGATATTATCCATTGTAAAAAAACGTACAGCTGTTTCACTGCCTTCCACCAATTCCAACAAAATTTTAACATGCAAGAAATCTTAATTTAATTTTTAAAATGCTAAATAGTTTCCCAAGGAAACTAAAGGTTCATCGGCAACCTCGGGCTCATACCACAAAAGTTAGAGTTTAACTTGCCCTGTCGCTGTTGTCAAATACTCTGCTCCCCCCTACACCACGGGCAATCTCCCAGCAATAGCAGAAATCACGTCTCTGCCAGGGCAAGAATGGTATGTAAAAAGCAACTGAACTTCAATGGTTGTTAGACTGACAAGTCACAAAAATAGCTTTGCAGCATCCCAGGTGTGTAGCTGGAAGATACTGATACACTGTTTAGCTCAAACAAGCTATTATATTATAACCAAGTTATAATATATAGATGTTTAAGAAAGAATAAGCAAAAGAAAGTAAAAAAAAAAAAAAACAACACCACAACCTCTTCATTCATACACAGCTAAGTGTGTATCTTCTATAGGATATTTTTTCTTGCATGGATTAAAAAAAAAAACCATACAGACTCATGTAGTTTCTGCTGAAGTAAAAGTCATCCTATTTTCATGGCTCAAACCAATAATTTGACTGGTAAGTGCTGGAAATTATAATGTATAATTTCATTAGCATTTAAAAAGGAAAAGCTGTTGCTGTTTCAGTGATGCAGTGGATCAGGGTTTTCAAAAGCATGGTAAGCACATGAGAGAACAAATAAAATACCACAAAGAGCATAACTTGCATGCAATACTCAATTTTTTATCACAGAGATATTAAGAATCCATCGCTACCAACAAAAAAGCAGAAACAAAACCTAATACTGGCAATACCTTTAGTGACAGTCCTCCTCCACATGTTGGCCAGCAACAAGAATGTGCCATAGATCTTCCTGTTCTGGCCAGACAAATGCTCACTCATCTCTGGGCATTCTAAGCAAAGAGCTGTGTCAAGTGGTGGCAGCAAACTGAACAACAGCCACTGCAAATTGACTTTCAGAATGGATTACACTCGACTATATTTAATATACACATGATTACCTTGACTAAACAGCAGTATTTCAGTTAAGTCACATTTGGAAGAGAATTGTTCAAACTCTAATTTAGCTCAGTTTAACTTGGCAGGTTTCTCTTCTCATAAAGTTCTAATATGGTTTAAGTATTTCAGTTTGGTTAATTCAGGTCAATACTCCCAAGTATGACTTTGCCAAAGGGGTTCTCCTTTTCATACTCTCATTTTGTATAAAGCTCTATCTTGGTGAAATTTTATAGACTGTAAACATTCTTTGTTGTGGAATATTTCCTTGGGTAGTAGTTATAAATTCACATCTGATCACAACTGACTCTTTTTAGAGATGTTTAAAGGAAAGAAATGGAAATTTGCTGGTTTAATTAGTCAAGGAATTTTTTTTCCTTCCCATGACACATGCAGAGCTAGAATAATCATACATTCCATAACCACTGCTTGAGGAAAGAGAGCAATGTCACCATCCATATATTTATTATGTAATTCTGAGCCTGGGAAAGATCAAGAACTTGATTCAAATTGGAAAAAAAAATTGGAACAGCAAAATCAAAAGCATTTTGAAGGTAGTACATTCCTCAAATTATCTCCACACATAAATAATTTATTCACATCAGAAATTCCAGTGAACTGTAATACTCATGTCAGAAAGTGTGGCATGATAAGGATTTCTGATGCTGCAGATTAAAGAATACACTGGAAAAATGTACTTGTCTTGGACTCATCTGGAACTATCATTCACACCCATGGAATCCTCTTGATCAGTGAGCACATAATAAACATGGGATCCAAAACCATTTATAATACTTGAATTATAGAAAGTCAGACTGGTTTTGTCTCCTCTCCAAAAGTTTGCTTAGAGTTCAAGAGAAGTCCCTTTGCTCGGTTTGTTTCATAAATTTATTCCAGATTTTATGTGAATGTAACTTTTAAAGTCAGGAACTTGTTCAATAATTTCCCCCTAATTCTAATCCAAAATTTATTTTGTTTTCTAACAATTTGAAAGGCAGTGTATTTATACAGACATTTTAATAATTTAACTTTACCTGATATGATTTTCAAGCTCACATTTGCACTCTGTATTACATCTGAAACATTGCCAAAGTATTCAGGAATTCCCAACAGGCCATTCTCTCCAGTATGCAGCAAATGCTAACAGCAGGCTTGGAAAAATCAGCAGCATTATTTATGTAATATCTATAAATCAAAAGGATTAACAGCTAAGATTAGTATTTTCATTGTGTTACTACCAGCCAAAAGATTTTACCTCAGCAGTGGTTTGTTCTTCTGGATGAGAATGATCATACTGTTTGCTTTCTTAAGCTGCTTAGTGTTCAAACAATTGTAATTTGGTATTGGATAAGCCTTCTTACCATTTTTATGGTCAATTTCATCGTTTATGATCCATGGATATAACTGTTCTAGGCATGATCTTTTCTATTTCTCTCATGTCCCTTTAGATCCTGCAGTAAGCAAAGGCCCAATTTCACCACGAATCTTAGGGATCCCTTAAATGCCATACTATACACTTAAGCACTACTATTTAATATCTGACTGCTGTGATTGAATTGTCACACTTAGTCTCAAGAAACACAGGGCTGAGATCAGCAGGAGGTAATTCACCCTTTGGAGCTGAGAAAGGCCTCAAGGCAAAGCTTCAACAATTCAGACAGTTCCTCTAGGGTAATTAGACTGGAACGATGTTTAATACATTACTTTACTAATAATTAATGTTTTAGGCCTGACCAGGTCAACAAACTTTCCACCAGCATAAATTCACTCGAGAAACTACTAATTGGCTGCATTCCTTCCTGTCTTGATTAATGGTAGTTTAATCTTCATACTGTACCGGTTAGAACTTTTAAAGATTTATTTATGCAATCCTACCATACAGGTCACATCAGTTACCACAGTATTTGTGGGGGCATCTGTACAAGACTGGTCAACTGCACTACTGACATTGCCATTGCTAATCTTGCTGAATAAAAGGAAACAGAATCAGAAAATCTTCAGTTGTAAAGGACCCACAAAAATCACTGAGCTCCTGATTCTACACAAAACAGCCCCAAGAATCCCACCATGGACCAGAGAGCCCTGCCAGGCTTGGCGCTGTGATCACTTCCTCGGGGAGCCCATTCAGTGCCCAAGCACTTTCTGGGGAAGAACCTTTTCCTTATATCCAATCTAAACTTCCCCTGACACAACTTCAGCCATTCCCTTGAGTGCCATCACTGGTCACCAGAGCAAAGAACAGTCTCTGCCGCTCAATAAGAAGCTCCAAGACCACAATAATGTTTGACTTCAGTCTCCTCTGGGCTGAAGAAGCCAAGTGACCTCAGGTACTCCTCCAATGGCTTCCCCTCCAGCCCCTTCACCATGTTCGTCAAGGTACTATCAGAACACAATTACGTCCACAGTCAGAGAGGGGAAAACCCAATTCCTCTCATGTGAGAGAGGACTGAAGAGAGCTCCAATCCGTTCCGTAGGCAGGGGCTGTGTGCCACCTGCCTGGCCCAGGGAGGTGTCCCCGCCTGCACCTGACGCTGGTCAGACTGGCCACGGCCGCCGCTTAAAGGAACGACAGCACAGCGCCCCTTGGGCCTCGTGGTCACTCAGGGGCTTCTATCGGGCAAAGGCATATTCATTTTGTGCGCTCCGACATGAGAAACCCCAGACCACACCAAGCCTCAGGCCCAACACACGCTCCCCAGCCCGCCGAGCGCGGCCCCGCCGCCTCACCACCCTCAGGGCAGCGGGGCGCGCGCCCGGCGAGAGGCGCACGCGCAGCGCCGCCTCGGCCAGGAGTGACGTCACTGGGCGGAAGGAATCCCGCGAGCTGCTCACGTCAGGCGGCTTCCGGAAGAACCAACCGGGGCATTAAAGGGCCGCAGCGGCTCCGGGTAGTGGCGGCCCTGGGCTCAGTCGTACCGGTGTCTGCACAACCGGTCAAGCGACACCACCCGTACAGGGCCACAGACTAGCCGGGGCGCGCTCCGTCCCACCAGAGGGAAAGGCGCGCGGGGGCG
>VWZV01016535.1:2347024-2374872 GCA_013397155.1 Irena cyanogastra
CGCCGCTCCCCGCCGCGGTGGAGCCGCGCAGTTGCTGAGCCGCCGCGCCCCTCCGGCGGGGGGTCGTGTGTCCTCCCGGCCGCGGCCGCTGTCGGTCCCGCCGGAGCCGCGGCCGGGCCGGGCCCCCAGAGCCGAAGCCGCTCGGCGCGAACAAAGGCGGCGGGCGGGCGCGGCGCGCTGGGCAGCACAACCGGCGGGTTAGGAGCGCTCCTGTTGCGCCGTGACTGGAACAAACCCCGGAGAGCGCTGACAGTGGCCGCGCCGGGGCCCGTCCTTTGCCCGCGTCCCCCCGGGATGAGTTTGTGGGGCTTTCCGCGCTGACAGGTGCGCGGTGGCTTCTGTCGTTCCTCCAGTTCAGGGAAGGTGCCTGTGCGCCCTGCCTTCGGTGTGCCCGGGCAGCTCCGGCAGGCAGCACTGGAAGCGTTTCCTTACGGAAAGTCAGAACTATCTTACAGGAAGTGGGAAAGAAACCCCAAACCAACCCCAGAACCAAAACCAGCAGCGAAACTCAAATATTGTCGATTGTAGTCACCAAAACCGAGTATCAAATTTTATCTTGGTTTAAATCCTGTTGATAAATCTGGATTTATTGGTAAGATGGCCCTCCTTCGGTTAGGTTTTTGGATCTGTTCTTTACTGAACTATCTGAGAGAACTGTAAACCGAAGTCTTCCAGCCCTGCTTCTTAATTTCCTGGGGAAGTGAAATGACTTCACAAAGCGTTTTTGTTCTCTCATGTTTCTTACATGGATTAAAAAAATTACAGCAAAGCCGTGAAAATAGAGAATAAATCTTGAAAACTATCTTATTATTTTGTGGATAGGGAAGAAGTGTGAGGAGATGCAACAAAATACTGAAGGTAAGTAAAGAATGGGAAATTAATAGGTCTTAAATTACTGCTATGTGTTCTGCTTACTTTTATTCAGATACTTCTTTTTGACTACAGTCAGGTTCACTTTTTAGAAAAGGTGGAACTGTGTTATGTCTGTGTTAGGTGGTTTTTTGAGCTGATGTAACAGAATCCTGTGGTTGTGGCCAGAAGTACTAGATTAAGCAGAGAGGTTAACTTGGGACTATTGAAATGTTTATTGTGTAATGTGTTTCCTGTTTCTCCCCCACCGTCCTGCATGTTTGAAATGTCTCATATAACAGCTCAGTGATGGATGAACATGAACATAAAATCTTTTGTGCTTTTGCTGTCTAAGGAACACATTTGTTTTGTACAGACTTTGTATTAAGGTTTCTATCTTCCTTATTTTGATGCCAGTCCAAGTCTGATGAGCAGTTTGCAATCTCTGTAGGGCATGCTTTAGTTTGCACTGTAGTTTATTATCAGTAATTATGCTTTTAATCTGTCAGATGGTTGGAATGGGCAATAAAACAGCTTTGACAAGTCTGTTTTCTGACAAGGCTTGTTCTGTGATGGCACGTGCTCATTGTCCAGCTGGACCCTTGGCTGGGCTGGAGCTGGAGCTGGGGGTAGCTGAGATGTTTGTGTGGGTGGCATCTCTTGAAGAAGTGATTTGGGTGTAGCTGCGTGCGTGCCACTTCTCACTTGGCTCTGTCGAGGCAGAGTTCTGCTTTTCTGTGCCCCTGGGGTGGGAATTACATCTATGTAGCTTTTGGATCCAAATGCCTGAATGCATAGTGCTTGTTGCTGCTGGTAGTGGTGCAGGAGGTAGCAGCAGAGAGAGGCTTTTGCTTCTCGTAGGTGAGAGGGATCTATATTGCCTACTTCTTAGTCATATCTTCACTCCTGCGCTTCTCTTTACAGTATTCCCTTTATTGTAGGGTGTAACTTCTCTCATCTGGAGTACAGTTTTCCTATATGGAAACACTGGTGAACTGTTTGTGGTACTGTTTTATACACAGGCTTCCAGTTTCACAGATTCCGACCCAAGTTTTGACATATGATGGTGCAGATGATGGGTTAATTTCTGTCAGAATTGAGGGGGAGAAGGCTGATGCTAGAATACTGAAGGGGTCTCTTCACTAGGCATGATTTTATTAATTAATTCAGCTGAACCACTGAGGCCGGTAGAGATCTATCAACTGCATGTAATGATAAAATTTTCAGTGTGCTTTGTACTGTACAGAAATCTAATTTGAGATTCCTGTTGCCCAGTAAATGTGTTAATAGTGAACTTGGTGATACATGGCAGGAGGATATGCTCCTGTAATTTAAAAGAACACATCTATACACTAGCTTTGCTTTGTAAGTTTTGGTTCTGTGGACAGAGAGGCGCAGCAAGGATCACTGACTTCCAGTTGTTTTCAGCCTTTAGGCCTGAAGGTGCAGAGAATACTTACTTGAAGTATTTATAATAGCCAGTGCCATAAACATCTATAACAAACAATAACAGAATTTGGTCAGCTGAAGGTCATTAATTCCCAGGGGGAGTAGTACTGGTCCCCAAATGATGTTATGCATTTTCACAGCATTCTCCATTCATCTCTGAAGAAGCAATGTGCGAAACTCTGCAAGAGGAGAAAGGATCAGTCCTTCTCAGTTCCCTGTCCTGTGGGACTGAATTTTTCAACTGGGGGTACTTGTGTGCACGGCAACCTGTAGATAGTTGCTCTCTGGTCCTGCAGTTTAGAAATGGAAAGGCTCAGCTGTCTGTAGTTTTACACAGTGGGATTTTCCTTTTTACAATAGCCAAGGCGTATATTCTTTCTACAGAAAAACTCAATTTCTACATTCTGTAGAATTTATTCACTTGTGTTCCAGAGATTTTTTTTGCAAAGGTAGTCTAGCAATTGTACTCAAAGCCCTTTTGCTTGAATATGGCACCTGGTATATGCTAGATAATGGGCATGCCCTTTAAAATGTATCTTGAACGCTTTAGAAGTGCTAAAATAAAGAAAAGAAAAAACCTATCTTGCTATGTGCTGGAAGGAAGGCAAATAACCAGTAAGAGCTGTAAGTGCCTTTGTGTAAGAGAGAAGTGGAGGTGTTCTGCCTGCCTGCTCTGGCACAGAGCTGTTGTCCTTTGTATCTCCTGTTGGTATGGGTGGACCAGCATCTGTCAGAAAAGGTGTCACTGGCTCCTCGCAGAGTCCTTTCTGTCACTTGGCTTCTGCTTCTGAGAAACAGGATGAGTTAAAGCCTGTGATGAAGATAAAACAGGATAAATTGTTCTTTAAAATGTCTAGGCAGATTTTTGTTTTCTTTACTATATTTAGGAAATTGAGCTTGTATTGGTCTCACAGCAGCAATTGTTGAAATACTGCATTTAATGCAACAATTAGTTCTGCCTGTGATGTTAATTAGTGATGCATTAGTCTGCTTTTTTTTTCAGCTCCCATATTATTTTTTCTTTATTTTAGGTTGTTTCTCTCCGTGAATTGCACTAAGAATAAAACAAAAGTGTACAGGCTTTGCTTTTCTTGTAATTTTTCAAGCAACAAAGCAACATTTAGACTGTTTAAATGTATGTATGTACATAAGTTTATTTTTCTTTAAATTCTGTCCCTGCAAATGGGGAAGGGCTGTTGGTACATTCGTGGGGGTCTCATCTTGGAAAGTGGATGGATGACATTAAAAGGCAAGACATGATTTTTATTTGCCTTGTATATAACTGAGTCTTAACGTGTTTCTGGTTGCTTCAGAGGCTATAAGGAAAATTTAGGTGGAAGAGATACTGTTAAAGGTGCTGTCTGAAACAATTTTAAATCCTCTGCAAAATAATCAAATATTGGGGCAATTTGATTGTCAAAGTATTCTAAGAAAAGATAATTTTTGCCTGAATATCTTGTGGATGCAAATCAGTAGGAAAAAAATAGAAAACTGCTTTGAGTAAGAAATTTCAGCACTCACATATGTTCATCATTTGCTAGCTATTCTTATGTATGCGATGCCAGTTTGTAACATTTCCATTAACTTTATTGTTGTGGAGAAATTGGATCTGCACATCCTCAAGTTCAATAGATCATTCCTTAATGTTATGTTAGAGGTGATAGATAAATGCCGGTGTCACTGTGTTGGACTTTGCTCCTGTCATTGCAAATTGGGGTGGAATACTGGGATTTCTTAAAATTAGTAAAGCTGGTTTTAATTTTGCCTGGATTGTGGCATATGTAAGACTCTTGTGTGGCAAGGTATTACATTGTCAGCTGTTAATTCACAGGACTAAAATGTGTTTTTCAAAGCTCGCTTCTGAGGGAAAACATGTGCTACTCTTCCTACTTTCTTTGGTTAGTGTGAGAATTTCTTAGTCTTACAAGACTTTGTATGAATTCTAAAGCCTAATCCATGAGTGAGTAAATAAAAACTATTCAGATGCCAAATAAAATAAAATAATTAGGCACTTACATTTTGATTTCTTTGTGGATATGGTGTCACTTATTAAAACCTTTATCATATAGCAAAAGCATAGGATGTATTATTAACTTAGGGAAGAAAAGGTGATGTGTAAAATGACATGAAAACAGTTAGTTCCTCTCTGGAAAGTAGATTACTGAGGGCTATTTATACACCCAAGCAAGCAATAGCTGAGAAATTCCTGTTAGTGAACTATCACAGCTGTCCATGATATTTATCTAAGGACTGAGTTTTGTTTTAATGTTTTTTATAAAGCTTGGTCTTACTGAAGTCACAGTGGGAAGTGAGGTTAAATAGGGATCTTGGAGTGCTTCCAATAATTTGTTTAGTGACTTTAAGAAAATAACTCATTTTTATGCTCATTTTAGGAATGTATTACAACAGGACTAACTCGTAATGCCTTGAAGTAGTCTAGGCTTCTTACATTTGTTTAAGGGGCTTTGAAAAGGTTTGTAAACATTATTAGAGCTGAAAATTCTTCAATTTGTTTCCTTATTCCAAATCATTTAAAGAAAGTAGGGTATGTTCTGCAGCGTGTTTCTGTCCTCAGTTGGATTTTATGGAGTTTGCTGGGGGTTAGTTTGTTTTTCATTTTACTTTGTTTTCATTCTTCTGCCATTGATGTGGAATGGCAACCTGGCACAAAATACTGGCTTTTTAAAACTTAGTTTCAAGACTAACAGGAATGTACTGCATGTAGTTCATTTTTTTTTAAGTACAAATTCCCACAAAAAGTAATTTTCTTCACAAAACATACACAGTTCCTCTAGCTAAAAGCCTTTTTCCGAACTGGAGTATTTTCAGAATAAAACCTTGTCCTACTGGTCATTTTTTTGGAAAAATAATTTGTATTCTTACATCACAGTTTGGCATAACCATGTACAATTTGACAGCATACTTCAAATAGCCTTATGTTGAAGGTTATGTGGATCATTTTAGCTTGTTTAACTTGAGCATTTGTAAATCCAGTAAATTAAAGACACAAACTAAAAAAAAAAAAAAAAAAAAATCAATGATTGAGACGAATTAAAATGTCGAGCTGATGAAGTGGAATTACATTGAAGTAATTCAGTTTTTCAAGTGAAGTAGGTAGTCTTTCCTACTGGTAAAGTGTCCAAGGTTTTCATCTTGGCCAACTGGTAGATACTAATAAAGCAGTAGTGTTGGTTTCTAAATTCACCTTAGTGCTTGGGAGATGATGAGATGCTGTAGAACTAGACTTCATGGTAGCTTTCTCATCAGTTTGGTTTCTAGTAATGAATATACCAGAATCTTGAGCTTATTTCCACTTCAACAAGCAAATAAAAGAAGTGTAAAGCTCTTCCAAGGGGTCAGTGTGGAGCTTCATCTCAGTTTAGCAGTAGTCCCTGGAAAGCTGGGCTTGTAGCTTGGTGCAGTTACACTGACAGGACTCTGCATCTTCTGGAGTGAGTGTGTGGAAACCAAAGATAAATTAGAAACTGGAAGAAAGGTTCTCTGCAGAAATATTGTGTAACTGGGCACTGTTGGGGGGGATGTTGGTTGTGACCTGGGGCTTTTCCCTCTGTGGGTGCTTCAGCTGTGTCAGGAGTTTCTGCAGTGGTCTCTGAAGCTTGGTGCAGAATCATCTTTGTACAGTGGACTTAGTGTTGATATGAGAGTGGATCCTTCTGGGCCAAATGCACACTGAAAAGTGTAGTAACAGCCTTTTATCTCTCTTCCTTTTTGAGGAGTGGCATATCCGGAAAGTGGATGTTCAGGATAACATGTCCAATGTCTCGGAAGAGAGAAGCACTAGACAACAGGACATTAAGAAAGGACTCCAGTTTATAGAGTATGATTTTGTGGTTTTTATTCTTGTATGGTCATTTACATGTTTATATATATTTCTATGAGATGGATGGATCTGGGACAGGCCTTTTGTGCTTTTCCTCAGAATATTTGCTAGCACTGGCATGTTAAACAGAGAGCAGCTTTAAAGAAAAGACAGCATTTCTCTTTGTTCCTGAACAGAGCAAATTGAAAGTGAGAGTTCCTGCCTTTGAGAAAAAGTAGCAATTAATTTTTTTGTGGGTAGAAAATGTTTCTAGCCTGATAACCCACCTTAAGAATAACTACACCTAAAACTAGGTTGCTACTGAAAGGTGTGGGTTTGCTTACTACTACCTAAATGTTTTAACTCTCTGGAGCTAAAATTTAAGCTATTGAGAAATCATCTGAGTATTTAATTTTCATTCAGGTCAATGCCAAATTCTTTTGAAGATCCTGGCTATCCTAAAATAGTTTTGAAATTTCATACTAGTTCACTGCTCAGGTATGGCATTCTTAGAAAAAACAAAAACAAAAAATCAACCAACCAACAAAAAACCCCAACAACTAAAGTTTTCCCCCCAAAACCCTGACCATTTAAAAACTGTTTAAAAACAGAATCTCAGTTAACCTATATGCAGAAGTAAAGGATTCCTGCTTTTCTTCCTGAAAATGTAGAAGGCCTCTTTTCCATCCTGGAGAAAATCTCTGTTGCATGTCATACAAAAGAACTCTTAAAATTCCTGTTGTGTCATTGGTATGACTTTATTAAAATTGATGTGGGTTTTTCACAGATAATTTGTCATTTTATAGTACTTACTAGAAGATTGCAGTTCTCCTCATCTATAACATGGTTCTGCACAGGGGAAGAGAGGAATTAAATTGCTTTTAAACAAAGAACAGTGATGTCTAAAATTCTCAAGGCATTCAAAACTTTAATATATTTTGAACAGCAGAGTTCAGATTGACTATGTAACTTCAGAAGAAAGTAAGCCATTAGTAATAAGAAAGCTCAGTTTTTTAATCAAAACTCATACACAGCACTTTTCCTTGTTCAGTGCAGGCTATGGGCAATATTCAGGGATTTGCCTGTTGCATAAGCAAGGCTGCTTTTACTGAAAACCAGCATTCCTCAGTGTGATTGTCCTTTAACAATATGTATAATAAGTGAAGCTTGTGATTTTTTTTCTAGATCCACTTTGCCCTATCCAGGGACGCAAGAACAATATGAGGTAATGAAATTACTTTTAATTTCCGGAAGGATTTTTAAATGGACTTATATTATTATAGTTAATCTTGGTTTTAGTCATCATCTAGGTGATGATATAACATGAATGGTAATCTAAAATTCTCAAAATTGGAACTGAGCAACTACTAACATTATGATACAGGTATTCAGATATTTGGGTGTCCTGAATTTACTCATACAGCAGTTGAGATGAAGTCTTTCTCTGCTGGTATTGTGGATGAATTTGGGGTATTAATTGAATAAAACAATGTGCTATTCTGAGTAAAGCTCAGAGTACCATAGCAAAAGTAAAATAAAAGGACTTTGGTCACAGAAACCTTCAGAACATATTTTATTTCTGTATGTGTTATGGTTTTGCATAATTTTGGCTTGTATTTTCAGAGTTGTCTTTTTAGTTCTTTTTCCAGTGGTAGATGATTTCATTGGGTTTGAGAACATATTAGATAAAAATGCTGCTATTCACATTTTGATGAAAAAACCCTTTTTGCAAAGCAGCTTTTCTGTTCTCCTGCTTTGTCAGTTGCTATGGCTGCTGCTTGCTGAACGAATATATGGAACATGTATATACATCTTTGAGATTGTCTTGGAAGAATGTCAGAAGAAAAACACTAATGTAGACAAAAGTTTTGCATTTCACTTTGATTCCAGGGATTTACAAGTAAAAATTTTCTATTTAAAATTTTCCTTGGAAATATGGAAGATAAACTCATCAACAGCAGTTGCTTTTCTTTTCTTTATTGCAGTTATTTATACGAGATCTTGTTAGAAATCTTTTTCATGAAGGAAATGACGTCTATCGAGAAGGTGATTGGAGAGGATCATTGAGTCATTATACAGAAGCTATAAACATAGCTGATTATGCTAATTCAGAAGAAATCCACGTTTCAGATGATGTTTTAGAGAAGCTGCACGTGAACAGGATCGCGTGCTTTTCAAATATGGTAAGCTTCTGTTTAAACTAGGGTTTCTCCAGAACAGGATGCAAGCAGGGTGTGAAGACATAAAGTCTAGTGAGTGAAAAGCTCTTGATGACAGTTTGAAGATTGACATGTTTCAAATCATCACTTTGGCATGTTCTTTTTACATGTATAATTGAGGTATTTTAGTTACTAATACTAGAATTAACATAAAAGAGTTGTACTGGGCTTGGAATTTGATGGAGTAGTATTTTTATCCATTTACACTGCTGACTGCACTGAGTTGGCTGCTTTCTCTGTGGAGCAAGATGGTTCTTGTGAAAGAGCTAAATTTTCTTTGTGATTGTCACTGGATTTTACATAATGATGGCACTGCTTGTTTTTAGTTGCCTAATTTGGTGACTTAGCAAAACTTACAAATGCACTGTACAGTGGCCTTGGTGAGTGTTTGAAAGTGTTTCAATACCTTTGTCCTATACAGTTCAAATTCCCTATTTCCATGATAATAGTTCTGATTTGTGGTTTTTTTCTTTTTTCTCCTCCTAGGGATTGCATGAAAAAGTTCTAGAGGACTGTGAGATAGCATTAAGATTGAATGAAAACAATTTCAGAGCTCTCTATCGCAAAGCAAAAGCTTTGAATGAACTGGGAAGCTATAAGAAGGCTTATGATGCTGTAGCAAAATGTTCTCTTGCTGTCCCACAGGTGGGTAAATTGTATATTGGTGATTATTTTTAAAGTTTTGAAACATACACTTGTTCAAGACCAAGGTTGTTTCTTCTGGTTTGGGGTTTTTTAATGCAATAAAATATTTTTTATTCCTCTAAGCATTGTTTTTTCTTGTGGAAGTGCAGACTGAGGGCAGAGATTACAGTTCCCCAAGCTCAGTTTGTTGAGTTAACTTTCAGCAGAAGAAATGCAGCAGGGGTCAAGTGAACTAAGCACTAGAACCAGTGAATTAATTGTTTAAAATTCTCTATGGCATGAAGAGAACTCCACTGTAATTATAGTGTACATTTATTATTTTGATAACTGCATTTTAGCTTTCCAAGTGTTTAGTAGCATTGCTACCAGTGCATTGTTCTCCCTGTGAATCACTTGCTGTGCACCCCAAATCTTGGGCTCTGTATGTGTTAGCAGGCACTGTGTGGTGTAGGAGATGATCTGTAGACTGAAATGCTGGTCCTGAGGATCTGCTTTCCATAATTGTTTGTGGGTTGAGTTGTGGTTTTCTATTTGTTTAGGTTTTTTAGGAGCTGGAGCACATCAAGTGCATTACTGCAGGGCTTTAGTTATATCCAAACCCTGTTTGTTTCTCTGGGACCCTTCATAATGCAAACTAAAATGCTGTGAGGGAGGATGATAAAGAGATTTCACTTCAGAAATGCATTCCTGATTTGAACTTGGATCTTTACATGCTTTGCTCAAAATAGACTGATCACAGGATAAAATACTGAATTGCTGCATACTCACCTTGCTGCATCAAAACTACAGTGAGATACTAGACAAAGTGTTGGGCATAGCTTTGCCTCTTGGTAGAAGGTTTCAGTGTTTCCAAAGACTTAAACAGTTCATCTGAATGTGTAACTTTGGACTTTGGATCCTCACTTTGCACCTCCAGATCTGAATGTTTTTGCTTAAAGTTAATATGCCTTTATGTAAGTTTTATAAATAGCTTTTTCTAGCTGTAGGACGTGATCTGAATACTAAATCTTAAAATAATTTAAATAGGTAGTTGTAACTGTAGGACAGAGGGAAATACAGTGACATTTTTAATTCTAGTAGTATGATGCAATGCCTCCTGAAATACAGAGTACTCATTAAATATTCATCAGTGTCATGTAGTAGCTCATATGGTAATCAGGAATATGGCCCTCATTTTGTTTAAAAGCAAACAAAATAAAACCCCCATTCCCTTAAAGAACAAATGCCCTCCTCAAACAAACAAACAAAAACCACCCACCCACCCACAAAAACAAACAAACAAGCAAAAAAAAACCCCAACAAAACACTTCTTTGAATTTTTCTGGTTTTGGAAAGCCTTATATTATTTTAAATCCAGATTAAAGGAGGATGAGGATTCTGTCCGTTTTCTGTCAGCATAGTTTTTGCTTGAGGATAGCTGTATTTTCAGATATACGTTTCAGTTCTGTGTTTGTGAAAGAATAAAGCTGCATTTTTGAGACATCCTGCATGTATGGATCCTGCAGAGTATAGACTGAGATAAAACAGATGTCTTTGCTTGATTACAGTACATGTAAATTATGAGATTTTATTTATGTCTTTTAGGATGAAAGTGTGATTAAGCTTACCCAAGAACTAGCTCAAAAACTAGGGTTAAAAATAAGGAAAGCATATGTTAGAGCAAAGGTAAGATTTTATTTTAACATTTTATGTTAAGATTTCCCTCTTCTGATATCAAATTTGTATTTAACGAAATTATCTTTTCTTTGTAGCCACCTTCCTCAAATTCAGTTTCTAGTGATGTATCAACTCAGGTAAGGTTTTACATGTTCCAAGTGCAAGCTGACTGTAAACCACAGGGAATAATTGTTTCATAATTTCATGATGATAAAGGGACAGTGGTGCAATTGACATTTTATATTAGAGGCTGTTATTTGGGACTTCCAGGTTATGTTCTGTTATGTTCAGTTTTGCTGTATGTGTATGGCAGACTAGGACATAAGATTATTATTCAAGTTATCTTTACTGAATAAATGTTAGATAAAAGATTAAATGCAGTGCAATGCATATATTTATTTTTCATGTCCTGAGGCAAGAGTGAAGTTAATGGGTTTATTTTTTATTTTATTTAGTTGACAATTATCAAAACGAAGGGTGCTGGGATAAAGTCTCTTTTACTTGCATGCATTTGTCCAAATTTGATCTTCATTAGCAGCTGAACTTGCATTTATCTTGCTCTTTGTAATGTGTCTGTATAGCAGTAGTGAAGAGGAGCTCATCTTTATCTTACAGACTTGTTTCACAGGAATATAGACAATTTAGCTGTAAAGGAATGAGGAAATGTAGGAACAGTTCGTTTAAGATACCATTTAGACTCTTTTGTTCCCTGAAGTGTCAATCTAGCTTTGGTTGGTTGGTTGCAAATTTTTAGTGATACTATGAGTAGAATTCAGTCTGTAAGTGGATGCTTTATGTAAAAAAATATTTGACCTTTCAATTACATTAGACTTTGTAAATCTGAGATTTTATAAAACTTAAATTTGAGAAGATGTACATTCTTTGTCTGTAAATATGTATTTGAAATTTTTTAATGGCTCTTGTTGCTGAGAGGTATTTTTTTCTCATTTACAGAATTCTTCTGTAGAAGATATTGAGTTAGGTGAGTCTTGTGTTACATTACTAATGCTGGGGAGGTAGATATGCCATACATATCTCATTGTATTAGGGGAATTTGGAAGAAAATTCATCTGGTCATTTGGAAGTACTGGGGTAAAAGTCTGACCTGTTTATCTCTTAAACTGCATATTTCAGTGGCTGAGCAGGTTTCTCCTTGGCCTCCTCAACCTGATATGATTGTAACTGCTTCTGTAGTGATTGTCTCCATACTATCTTCTTTAGCTTGAAAAAATAGGGAGGGAAGGATATGCCAAAGATTTGGTAAAGTATCAGGTCTGTAACGTTTTCTGTCTCTTTTAGCTTGACTAATAAATAAACATTGAGATGAAGATACACATAATTTGGAAGCTGATGGAAGCTGAAAACTTTTAATGTGGTTTTGCTTAAACATTCTTCACTTTTCTTCACTCTCTCACCTTCCACGTTGTCAGGGTAAAAGTTATGCAAGAACTTCTCACATCTTTGAATAAAGGCTGCAGTCATTCCCATCTTACCTATTTCAGATTTATCTGACCAGAAACAAGAGATGGTTTCTGCTGCTTCTTCATCAAGCTTTGTTTCTGAAGTGTCTAAAGTGTCACCAGTACCTGTACCACCTTTACCTACTGTTATGCCTCTTCAGATGGAAAAGGTTCCTTTGCCTTCTACAGTGTTGGCAAATGGCGGGAATGTTTCTTTCTCTATGCCAGAAGCATGTCTAGATTGTGGAGATGGAGATATAATTATTGGAGAAGAACTTGATGAGTTACTTGATTCTGTGCCTGATCCAGATGAAAGTGTAATGGTAAGACTTTTTTGTCTGTTTCCTTTCTTGAAAGACTCTTTATGAGTGGGATCTCATATTTTTATCAGGTGGGTTAGTGATGATGTTCGTATTACCTTTCCTACTTATGTTGAGCTGTCTTTGGGCATAGTCAGGTTGATTTTTTTTCAGGTTCAGATTCTTGTAAATGTGGCTGTAAAGATTGCAGGATACTGCTACTTCAGAAATGCTGTTACGCTACTGCCAATGCTACTTACAGGAAGTACTGTGAAAAGGGAATTGGATGTTTGAAATCTGGGCTAGTGTGGTTTTTTGGGAGGTTTTTTGTGCAAATAAGCCCTCTTAGAACATGTGTGGGAATGCTCACCCTCTAGCTGTAGAAACTATAGTTAAACATAAGCAAAAAGCTTTGCAGCAGGTTAGTACTTGGGCTGTGGCCTTCTAGGATGCTCACTGGTATCTCTGCAATCAGAACTTTGTCCAGATCCACCACCTGGCTGAACACAAACAGAGCATTGTGTGTCTGACTTTTTTATTTTTAGAATAGATATTGGAGAAATTTAGTTCTATGAAGTGTTGTTCCTGCTTACACCATTATGCCAGACCTAAGCAGACTGTGAAACTTCCAGAGTTCTGCAGTTGTTAATCAAAATGAGAGCTCTGATTGATGAACAGAGGTGTCTGAACTTATTACCAAGGTTACTGACTCCCTGCTCTGGCCATACCAGTCATTTGAAGTATTTATTTTGTATTGCATTAGTATTGCAGTGTTAAATGAGGCTGTGCCATATTCAGTTCTTCAATGAGTTGTGATTTTAATTCCTCATTCAACTCTGATTTACAGTAGCAAATCTTTAAATAAAAAATGCTTGGATTTCTAATTTTCTATTTTATGCACTTCATGTTTTAGAGAATATATCAGAAATAGAGAAAGTAATTATTTTTAAGAGATCCTAGGATGTTTGCCATAGTGAAAGCCAGGAGGAAATGCAGTCTTCCAAGAGAGGCTGCAGTCTCGTGGAGTGTAGAATTGAGTGAGCTGTACAGCTCTCCTGAGTGAACTGCAGACTGGTAACTGGGGGAACATGGAGTTTATTGGGCAGACTGTGCAGACCTACTCACTCAACATCCAGACAAGGAGGGAGCTCCTTGGGATGGCAGGAAAAAGGGAGGGGAAACTCCCCACTCAGTATGTCCTTAACAAAATTGTACAGAAGGATATGGGAGGAAGGAATGTGACCTGGCCTTTGCAGAATGTGTTATCATTTGACTGGATCTGAGGATTTACCTCAAAGCCAACTTGTATCTCTTGCTGTACTGCAGTTTGAATTACATTCTCTTTATTTAGAAACAAATACTGTTGATTAGACTCTTCCCTGGTGTCTATGTTTTTAACATCATTTGGAAATTCAGCATAATCCAATGGATAAAAAAAATCCAAATTTCTTACTAACTTAGTAAGTGTCTGGAACCTTTAAAGTATTTGATCAATGGATAATGCCTTGCACCTGGGGCATTGTTTAGGGCTTGGTTACTGCAGCTGTGCAGGACTGTGGTGTACCTGTCATTGTTTTGTACTTGTCATTTGTGTTGTACCTGTCATGATGTTTTTCAGTGGGTTTATAAAAACTTTGCAGAAGCTTGAGTAAAATAAACACTGTGGCAGATGATGTTCTTGAGGCCTTTCTTGCTTGGTCTGAACATTCTTTTTATTTTTTTTTCCTCAGCAAACTACAGGAGCCAGAGGACCTATTCCTGCAGGGAGTGTAGCTCCTAGTGTACCTTTCTCTGCCTCTTTGTTGGGGACACTGCCAGTTACTGCAGGATTTGTTCCTTCAGCTTCTCTTTCAGAAATCTTTTCACAGCCTTTGGCTTCTTCACTGGAAAACTTTTGTTCACCATTAAGCACTTTTTCAATCAGTGACCCAAAAAGAGGTAAGAAATGAGTCTCAATATTTAACCTTTTATGATGATAAGAATTGTGCATGAGCCAATTGGCTGTCCTTTTTAACAAATTAGTTTTCACAACTATTAGTTATATTTAACACATAACATTTGAGCTGTGCTAATAGTTTTTGAGTGTTGGTTGTGTACAAGAATTCATAAATAAAGCTTTTGTTTCCTTGGGGTCTGCATAAGCATGCTCCAAGGTCCCTCTGTGTAGTTTTTCTGTGTCTATTATGTGAATTTATTTGTTTCAGGTGAATAAGTTCAAAGAACAAACACTATTCCCTCAAACTTTTTTTTTAAACAAACTTGGTTTTACAGCTTAAACCATTTGTCATGATTTGGCAACAAACAAGAATTCTAAAAGGGTAATGTAACTGTGTACTCTGAAAAGGTACCAGTATTACATGCTTGGATTCAAACTGCATAGACTGTAATTATGTAGTGAAATCAGGTATGTGAAATAATAAGATACAAATAACAAACTGCAAAAGGTAAAATAGAGCTTTGTCTTTAATTATCAATGTTACAGCACTATGCTGTCTTTGGAACAAAGCCAGATTTACAAAATAAAATAAAAAATTGAAGCATCCTCTTACTCCTCTTTCATCTCCTCATTTTTTCCTAGTCAGATATTGTTTATCTTGCTACCTTTTTTGTACTGCACAAGTATTTTCATGTTGCTTCAGTATCTGCCTGTGAATCTGCCTTCAGTATCTGCCAGTACTGCTGGTGGTAACCAGGTGTATATTTTGAAAATGATTGCCTAATAACTTTTCAGTCCAGATGTGTACAAGGGGTATTTACATAATTTAAAAAAACTTATTGTAGCAAACAAAAAAAACCCATTGGTGTTTGTCAAAAAACCCAAACCTCTGATATATATAAGGAATGATAAATTATTTTTTGCATGGAATGTTCTCAGGAACTCATTTAATTAAAATATCCTTTTATTCCTTTAGACATCTCAAGTTCAGCTTCTAGAGATGGAACACCAACACTTAACAGCAATAATTCCCCATTGTTTGTACGTATTTTTCATGTTTTTGTTCACAACAGTTCAAATGTTAACACTTTGGAGGGTTTACACAGATCTGAATTTTTACAGCTGAAGTTTCTATTTTTAGAAAAATAGCACTTCTACCACTAAAAGTGAGTTCTGGTTGTGGGAACTTACAGGAACAGTAACAAGAAAAAATTTACAGAGGTTGTTTTATGTATGCAAACTTTGACTAATGTCACAACCATTATCCCATTTTGAGGAACTTGCTGTAAAATACTGTTGAACTGTAAAATAACTAATCTAAAATCCCTTATGATCTGAGTACCAAACACTAAGCATCCTGAAGAACTGTCCTAGTACAGGAGCAGAGCAGATGCCACTGTGTGTCTGAGGATCTGTCTGCTCTCTGTATTGCAGTCGTGCTGTGCATTTTCAGTCACGCTGCTGGCATTGATGGCATGGGGAAGGGTGGCATGAAGGATTGCGTCCTCAGGAGCCAAGAGAGAGTAATAATTAGCCTCACAAAGGCTGCTCTTCTGCGTGTACCTGCTTGGCTCTTATTTTATGCTTAGTTTGTGCTCTGTGTGTGGCCTTTGTAAAATCTCCATGTCCCTTCTCAGACGTGTGTTTGAAGTTCATGTTACAGCTTTGAAGAAAATTTTAGTAGGTTAAATTTTAATTGTAGATAAATAGATCCTATGTATCAAGTAAAATATGCTTTCTTTCAACAGATAAATGGTCCTAGTAGTTTGTTTGGGTCCGAAAATTACATGGGAATTGCAGGCCAAACTAGAAATGACTTTTCCAATGTTTTTAGCAGTACAACTGCTAATATACCTGTATCTCCAGCACTGGCGGGAAGGAACCCACTGGAAGGCACACATGAGCTAAGACAGGCCTGCCAGTTATGTTTTGTCAAAAAAGGTAAGGAGCTATTAGACTTGATGGGGTTGACTTTTTTTTTAAATTAAAAACCATACGTTTAAAATCTTCATGTTTATAATTTAACACTGTTGGCTTCTAAACCATGTTAATCCTGACTTGTTCTTTGCAGATGTAGCACGATCTTACGATTGGTGAAATATTTCAACACTGTTTTATCTTCTTTCCTCTTGTCTTTATTTCTTGTCCTAATAGATTTCTTGATTTCTAAACCCAGCACAAATCACCACACGCTTTCCCTGTGTGTAAGGTCATTCACATTCTGTATCCGCTTTCCTCCCAAACCCCAGGGTACTGTGAAGAATGACACCTTTGCTCAAGACTAAATAAAACTTGCAATACTCTCTCTGATTGGCCATGGGGAATTGAACTGCAGTTCAAAGTACCTGGTAACCTTCACATCCCATCTGTTTTATTGTTCTTTCAAACTAATTCTAAATCATAATCATGAGGCTTCCAAACCTTAGTAATAATTAACTCCACTGTATTGACTTAAAGGAGCTTAACCAGTATTGGTCATTAATATAACTAATCTTTTAGGCGTGAGCTGTTGCTGTTAAACAGAGCCATATTCTAAGGGCAATAGCTTCTATTAAAACTAATCTTAAAAATAAGCATTGTGTTTGAAGTTACAGGTATTATTGATATTGATATACTAATAACGAGTTGTATTGAGACCTTTAGGGGATGACTATTATACCCTTAAGAACTTCTGTACTAGTTTAAAATTATTTTTACTAGAGAAATCCACAAAGTAAAGTTTGAAAAACCACAGAAAACATGTTCTGCTAAAGCTGGAGCTATAACACATTGGTGAGAGTACTTAGCATGTTCCTAGCTTGACTTTTTGTGTCAATGCATCTACTTCTTCTGTTTCTTTCCATCCCTATCAAAGCCTTTAAGTGTGTCCTGCTTTAACTGCCTTTTGAAATTACACTGTTCCATCATCTTCTTGTCCAGAGAAAACTGGGTCATGCTCTTGTTCTTCAGTCTCACGAATAACAAAATTCACTGAGCCTTGCTCATCTTCAGATGCTCTTCTTGATATCTTCATTTAGTACCATCCTAAAGACAGAGTTTGAAGCTAGGTGTATTTTTGTTTCCAAGGTCACAGAGTTCTGGGATTGGCATTTATCTTTTTGACACGCGTGAACTTCCTACCGAGTGTGTTTTGTCTCTGAACATAGTACCTCTCCTAATAAAATAAATGTTGAAGATTAAGAGAGCCATTTAGCCCTGGGTTCCAACATCTGATCACTGGAATTCACCTGCATTGATTTATTATACATAAGCAATTTAAGTTTTAAACTACTGTTATTGAGATGGATGCTTTGTAATTTGAAAAAACGCAGCAATTTGCTGCCCAAAGCAACCATAAGGTTGTAACACAGCATCCCTCCAAAAATAAAATAACTTGTGGGTTTTTTCTTGCTGAGACTGCCTTTTGTAAGTATTTGGGTTTTTTTTTCTATTTTGCTTAACATGGTAGTTAATGACTTGGTTCTTCAGAGCTGCTGGTGCAAGTAGGAATTCTATACAATGTGTTTGTGTACTTTGCTCTTGGGCTTCTGTGCCAGTGTGTGTATGGACATTTTCATGTTTGATGCAATTTATGCAAATATAAGTAATTTTCTGTGATTGTTTCAGGTCCTAAATTACTGGATTACGCTTACCATCCTAATTTAGAACATAAATGTAAGAAGGATATTTTAATTGGCAGAATAAAAAACTCTGAAGATAAATCATGGAAGAAAATACGTCCGAGACCAACAAAGACACAGTATGTGGGACCATATCATATATGTAAAGGTAAGTGTTACAGAGGGTAGCATGGTAATGCCTACACTCAGAGTAATAAAATTTAGCTCTTCCTTCGTGAATATAGAAGGAATTTTTATTTATGCTTATGGGAGGTGGAGTAGGAAGTTCTGGATTGTTTATAATTTCAAAGGCTGTAAGGAGAGCCATATTTTGGCTACTAATGTGATTATTTAGAGAACAGGCGGTGTACTTCTGTACTGTTCTGCATCAGGAATAATTTTGCTTTTGAGTATTGAATGATTACTGTTAAACACAGCAACAAAGAATCATTTTTGTTAGACTTTTACAATATGAACCTGTAATTAGGATGTAAGCAAGATGACTTGTGGATTAATGAGCTTTATTTGAGCAGAGGGTGTTCTGGGTTCTCAACATCATTGCTCTAGATTAGTGCAGGATAGTTGATGGAGGTGTGCATTAGCTATTTTGAGGAGTTTAACATTTTCACCAAGTCATACAGCGTAAGGTTTTTCTTCTCTTAGGTTTAAGTGACAAATTTATAACAGATCTCTATAACTTCTTTATTAAAAGTATTTGAAACTGATATAGTGGAAGTTTTAAGATGAATTTCCAAAAAAAGTTGTGTAAAAGTGATGTCCTGTTTGATGCTGTCCTTTGAGATGTGGCTGCTGAGGAGGAATGCAGGTACCCAGGCCACTGCACCTTTGCCTATTGCCAAGAGGAGATCGATGTGTGGACGCTGGAGCGCAAAGGAGCCTTCAGTCGAGAAGCTCTTTTTGGAGGACCTGGAAAGATCAACTTGACTGTGTCCCAACTTCTTCAAGAATACCACGGATTATTTATGTTTCTTTGTGAGGTGCTGCTTTATTTCTCTTAACACAATAAGAATGGTAGTAGGTAATTAAACTATGTGGAAAGAAATGCTTTGGTTCATACATGACTATTTTGTAACTTTTGAAACAGATTTTCAGTAATGCCTTTAGGTTAGAGCCTAAATGAAGTATCTGTTAAAATCTTTAAGGTAAGGTATATTTTTAATTGACTGAAATATATTCTGTAAAATTACTTGTTTTTATATTCCAGAAATGTTTTGATCACAAGCCCAGAATAATAAGCAAAAGGAACAAGGATAACTCATCTTCTTGTTCTCACCCTGCTATGCATGACTTCGAAGATAACAAGTATGTTTGAAATAACATCTCTATAAGTTGTAATTTAAAAGCAAGGGGAGTTTTTGATACTGATTTTCATTTCTTACCTGTTGGTCAACTTCTCTTCCCTGTTGATTGTTATGCTTTGACAGTATAGTCAAGACAGACTTAAGAAGTAAGGTTTGACAAATGTAATTAAATTAAAGTGAGCTGTTTCTTTATCAGTCATTCAAAATTAGTGGTATCTTTGAATCTTACGGGATTTGGTGTCAGGTTAGTAGCTTATCTACCTGTATCTACCTGGTGAGCTGTATTGCTGTAAATAGATTTGCAATGTTAAATTAAAACAGGCACTCCTAACTTGCTCTTTTTTTTGATATGTTTCGCTTATTTTGCTGTAGTTTTAACCTAGGTTTACCTTAATTACAGTGTATAAAATAGACCATAGTCCTTATTAATTCAGTTGATAAAAAAACAGTGTGAGGAGTGTCTTTAATTATTCTTGGAAAGCTTAAAAAGTTTTTATTGTTGTAATAGTATAAAATAAGTTTTGGAGAATTAAGAGACTTCTGTCTTTGTATAATGTAAAAGTAAGTGGGAGCATTGCAATTGCTTTGTTTGTATTCCAGTTCTCTGTATTGAGAAAGCGCTGCTGCCACAAGAGCTAGGCTGTTACTGTTCTGCATCACCTTTTCCTTAAATGGTGCTCTATAAAGGAATAAGAATGTGGGTTAGTAATTAGATCAGGATATATACTTGAAAGTGTAGGGCATGATCTGCTTTCCTTCTTGGAAAGCAGTGATCCAGCTGATTGAATTTGGTAATGCTTTGCAGAAGAGGGACTCTGGATTCCCAAGAGTGCTGTTCAGTGTGTTTACTCAGCCTAGAAACGATGCTTAGATGTGACCTCCTGCTGGGAGCTTTCCTGACTTTCTGATTTCAAGTAAAAAGTATTTAAAGGATATTTGAACAAGCTGTGGTGAAGGATGGTTATTTTAAAGAATATCTAAAAGTGACTGTTTTCAAAACAGGTGCCTTGTCCACATTTTGCGAGACACTATGGTGAAATATTCCAAAATCCGCCCTTTCCAAGTTCGCTGTCAGCTTGACCTGTGCAGACATGAGGTGCATTATGGTTGCTTACGAGAGGATAAATGCTTTTATGCTCACAGTCTGGTAGAGCTTAAAGTGTGGATGATGCAAAAAGAATCAGGTATGTTTAGTAAAACGCTCACTTTACTCTTCATTGTATTGCCACTCCTTCCTTTTCTTGACTCTCTCTGAAATTAGCAGCTTAGAATCAGTGCAGGAAGCAAGCAGGAGCAAACTGGTGCCTCTCAGCTTGCATTTTGGAGAGGTTTTCTGTGGTACTTCCAGTGTAGATTTTATAATTACATTGGCATTAGAGCTCTAGTACATTATATTTAAATACTGAAAGATGCACCTTAACTTATGTGAGCAATCTGTAATTTAAAAACCTTGCATGGTTTCCATTGGGATGATACCAACAATATTTCTGTTTTGGATGCCCTCACAATGTTCTTAAGTGTGTGTGTGTATGTATTTGTGTGTGTGTATGGACATAACATCATATCCATTATGTAAATGTCTATCATGTATATCACGTGTGGGAATACTTACACAATACAAAAAGAAAAACAGATAAAGGCTTTGAGGCTTCAGTAGCATTCCAGTTTGAGCATGTCTATAAGACTGCAACAGTCATAAGTACTCAAAGACTGTTTCCCTTCTTTTACAGGTATTTCACATGATACTATAGTTCAAGAATCAAAGAAGTACTGGCAGAGCATGGAAGCTAGTGCACATGGATCACAGGTATTTTCATATTTCTGTTCAACTAATTCTGCAGTGACTGTGGTAATAATACTTTTTTATGTGTGTATATAATGTAGCTTATTTTAGAAATTACTTTTTTGATGATCGCCAAATAATCTCTTTCAGTATAGGCTTTCTTCAGCTTGCTCACTTAGACTAAAATGCCTGCTCTGCTGCTGTGCAACTCCTTTTTTGCTTTGCTTGTTCTATCTCAGGTGGAACATAAAATGTAAATATAAGTTCAAAGTCAGATGCTCTAGGGCAATTAACTATCTTTTCAATATGTAGTTCTTTTGTGTGTTCAGTTTGTACATATTATCACAACTTCAGGGTACGTATACTTAAATCAGAAATAAGCTCAATAAAAAAATGCATGTGTTAAGAAATGTCTAGTGTGAAATGACAAGCTGAGCTATTACAAGGCATGCAGTGCAATATCTGCTTCCCAACATGTGTTGAAATCTCTGCTATAGGGGGTAATTAATAATATGTACGGATTTCTTTGCAGATAAAAAAATACCTTTTATTGTTGTTGTTATTTTTTTGGCTTAAGATTGTCGGGAACCAAATGAAATATGGATCACTTAATTTGAAGATGAAGTTTGTTTGTGGGCAGTGCTGGAGAAATGGTCAAGTTAGTGAGCCAGACAGAAACAAAAAATACTGTAGTGCAAAGGCAAGACACCCGTAAGTAATATCAAACAGTGACAATTCTACTGTTTTGTCAGCCATTTAAAGCCTCTTTTGGGAAGCTGTTGCTTCTTAGGAAAGAGTTATACAAGGAATTAAAAAAAACCCAAACATACTGAAGTAGGACAGAGTTATCTCTTTGTAGTGTACTAATAATTGGTACTGAGAAAACACTTCGATGGCTACCAAAGTGTCTGTGTTTTGGTTTTGGAAGGTTTTTTTGTATTAAGAGTTTCGGCCAAGTTTCAATAGAACTTCATTAAATCTTAACTATGTGGTGAAAGCTTTAAAAATAAACTGTCTGAGCTTTCCTGGTTCTGCTTCTATGCAGAAATTGTGATTTTTAATTTTTTTTTTAATAGTATTTTCTTTCGTTGAATGCTTGTGGTTTCCAGATGGAGCAAAGATCGCCGTGTGGTGCTGGTAATGTCTAATGAACGTAAGAAGTGGATGACCATTCGTCCTCTTCCTGCAAAGAAACAAGTGCCTCTGCAGTTTGATGTATGTTAACCTAAAACTAATGTTTTGGTTAAGAAAATAGATAATAGTCACTAGAAAATACTAGTAATTGGGCTGAAGAAATTCCCATGGGGGTTGGTAGGAAAATGTTCATAATGTTTCTACAACATTTAGCCTTAGAAAAGCACTGATCTCATGTTAATACTGAAGTCCTTACTCGTCATTGGACGTAAATATTTCTGAAATAATTTATACATATCTGGCATCTGGTAGTGTGCTTGGAGGCAAAAAGCACTCACAGTACTTGTTTCCAGCAGCTCTCTTTTTCTAACTATAATAAATGAATTTTTTTGTAAAATAAACATTTTTATTTTTCACATTATATAAATGTTTGATTGGGAGGGGAAACACTATCCAAGACTGAAAAAAATTTTAAAATTCTGCTAGCATCTATTCTGCTTTATATTCTGAAAGATTTCTTTAAATTCATGTTCCAGTTGTGCAATCATATTGCTTCAGGCAAGAAATGTCAGTATGATGGAAACTGCTCATTTGCTCACAGTCCTGAGGAGAGAGAGATGTGGACCTATATGAAGGAGAACAGCAGTAAGTAGACGAGTAAATCCAACATGTTGTAAATCCAACTGTTCTGCTTTTCATTCTTGTCCTTTAATTATTCTTTAATCTCCTTCATTATCTCTTGTAATAAACCTTGCAGGTGCCCTTGTCTTTGAATTTCAGTAAACCCAGACCAGGCATTCAAAATTAGTATTAAATAAAAATATCTGTATTGTCTATTTGTTGCTTGATGGGTTTTCTGCCAATAAAGTAGTCTGTATTGGTTTTTTAGGTGTCTTAGAAATAGTGATCCTTGCAGCAACATTAGTTGGTGTTTGTACTCTGTATTGGCATGTGTACACACATGGATTCATGAAATTATATATGGAGGAAACTATTTGCAGAACAATACCCCCAGTGTATTTACTGGGAATCACCATTCACTTTTTGTTGCTGGCTTTACTGTCCCATCAGTGTTACTGGGGAGAAAGCATCAAAAATCAGAAGTGATAAATGACATAAATGATCGGATCATGGTCTGCAAGAAAGCAAACGAAATTTACCAAAAGCTGTAGCACACATGAGATTGGTTCTTTGAAATTCAGGTATTGATATGCAGCAGCAGAGTTGCTGTCTGTACTTTGGGTGCCCGTTCAGAAACCTGTAATCTCTTGCTGTCCTGTCAAGAGGCACACAGGGCTCTGGGTGAGTAGCCAGAGATGCCTCTTCCCTTGGCTCTTAATCTTTGAACTGTGTAACTGTGAACATTTGTTTCCTTCCCTTTTTCTTCTTAGAATAGGTGGGGACTGAATTATGCTCACAAACTCAGTCGTTTATCTAGTGTTCTCAAACTCTTGCCTTAATTGCTAATTACTTATTCTAGCTTCTGCTCTCATTAGTTCAAGACTTGGAGCAGTTGTATGACATATGGCTAAAAACTCAAAAACCAGAAAAAGGAGATGATACAGCTGCTCAGGCAAACAAAGAAAATGGGAAGCAAATTCACATGCCAACTGACTATGCTGAAGTTACAGTAAGTAATCATAGATATAATCCTAATTCCAAGCATGTGGGGGTTTCTTGGGCTTTTTTTTTTTCTCAGAGAGTAACTTAGGTTGTTTCCCTTATTTTCTTGGTGCTTCCTTAGACCATAGATAGCTCCACTAAATGTGACTGACACTGTACATCAGTTCTTCTAAAGCCAGTGGAGATTGTAAACTTTAGGTGATTTGTTTAAATAATTATGTCTGTTTAGGTAAACAATATCCTGCTGGCCAACATAAAGAAAACATTCAAAATGTATTAGGGGAAGTTCTGTCCTTACGGCATTGAATTTGCCATGTCGTGTTTTCAAATTCCTTGTAAAACAGGTGGATTTTCATTGTTGGATGTGTGGGAAGAACTGCAATAGCGAGAAGCAATGGCAGGGTCACATTTCTTCTGAAAAGCATAAGGAGAAGGTTTTCCACACTGAGGATGATCAGAACTGCTGGCAGTATCGCTTTCCAACTGGATATTTTAGCATTTGTGATAGGTATGTCTTTTTTAAGATGGCAAAAATGCTGAAAAATGACAGTTCATAGTTTAAATAATTAAGGCAATTACTAGTTCTGACTTCTGATAAAGTTTCTAGTATTTCTTGATTTGCATGCATCTTTCAATAAGGAATTAAGTAGTTAACAGTATTTTAACATGCTGGAACTCAGGGAGTGACAAGGTGCCTAATTTTGGAACCAGATTAACTGCCTGTGTGATGTTAATGAATGGTACCAAGTTCATTGCAGCTGTGTGAAGTGAATATTGTTGGTATTACTACAAGTTGCCTTGGGCATCTACGTATTAATTAGAACCCAAGAACAGTACCTAGCTGGGCAGTGATACTGGAGCCTTTAAGCAAGTAGAAATGTTAGCATCAAACCAAATTTGTTAAAATTGAGTATTTTTTACTAGAAATTACTTAGGAACATGTGGAAAAGAACTTCCAAGATCTGTTGGTTTTCCCCAGAACCAGTTGTATGTTTTGCTGCTCCCTTTCATTCTTAAGTGCAGCCTATTTTACCTGGCTTCATTAGATTTTTTTTTTTTTGTAAATCTGTTGAAAATTCCTTCCACTGCTGGAATCTTTTTGGAAGGCTAAAAACTTTGGAATCAAGCATTCTGGAGTTTAAGGTTCAGTTTCCTGGTACAGATGCCTTTATTACTTTATTTTCAGTTGAAGATTTTGAGTGTCTTGGAGATCTTGAGAAACTGCATAGCAGAGAAAGCAAGTTCTTTTCCATTTGCAGTCTTTGCATGGAAACTTATATGTCCCATTACTAAATTTTTAAGTAGCATTCTAAATGTTTTTGTTTTGAACATAACAGACCTTGGATATGCAGCATAAAGTGAATACAAACTGGCATGCTAAGGTGTTCTGAGTATTCTAACCTCAAATTTAGTTAACAAGGGTAATTAATTAGTTGGATTTTTTTAACAATAGTTGTTTCTTTGCTTAGTGAGTTAAATGATAAGGTATTCATTAACATGATGAACTTGATGGTTTCAAGCATTAAGTGTCTCAGTCTAAGTAGGAACATGAAGCATTGAAAGAAAAGAGCCATCTTTTGTCCTCTGTAAATATTTGTCAGCTGGGAAAGAAAAATACGACCAAATACTGAACAGAGTTAGTGTCATCTAACTTTTAAAAGTATATACTCTTCCAATTTTTTTTTTGTCCTTACTATGTAGTGTATTTGAAAAACATGACCTGAAGAAAATACAGACACAGTAGTGATCATGATAATTCTATGAAAACACTGTTCAAAATCTGTCTTAACAGATATATGGCTGGTACTTGCACTGAAGGAAACAACTGTAAATTTGCCCATGGAAATGCTGAACTCCGTGAGTGGGAAGAACGAAGACAAGTTTTAAGAATGAAACTCAGCAAAGCAAGAAAAGACCACTTGATTGCTCCCAGTGATAATGACTTTGGAAAATATAGTTTTTTGTTTAAAGATTTAAACTAATACTGAGATGACACATACATGTTATCAGCTGGAAGCATAAACCAGAAAATTTGACAATAATCAAAAGCATGTGACAGAAAAGCTGCAGGTTTTCTGCTTTTATTGGCATACATTGTTCCTCCTGAACAGCAAAGTATGGTAGATTTAGGGGGATGGAGCAGACCTGTCTATGCTCTCATGAAACAGAGTGGTGATTAAAAAAATCTGAAGTATTATGTGCTTACTCACCTCCTGTTGGACAGAAAGTTAGGAAATAGAAGGGGGGAAGAGTGGTTATAATATCTAGGAAGCCCCCTAGTCTCAGACCTTCAGTTGAAAAACTTCAAGGTATCACAATATTGCAAAAGAGAGTGTTAGTGGGCTAAGAAAATGATGGATGAAAATTCTTCAGATCTTTTAATGGAGAGGATTTGTTTAAAACAAAGTTTGCTACTTATCTATATGTAGGTTGCTAAAAATGATTTTCTTATTAAAGATTTTAAACAAAATAACCATTTAACTACAATATATGTTGAATGGGTATTTTTTCTCTATTTGTATGTTTCAATATAATTTACTGAAAAAGGATCTTGAGAGGAAAAAAGTATTAATTTTTGAAAATGAAGTAGTTAAAATTCTGTTTCTTGGTCTTTGCTGTTTAAATGATGATTTTGAAAGATTACACTTGTATGTCAGTATTGTGTATTATTGTATGGACTAATGTTGCCTGTAATAAAGAGAACTTTACACAAAGCTGTTTTCTGCATGTAGCCTCCCAGGATTGAGATTTTGTAAAAACGATGATTTGCCAGTTAGCAAAAGCTTGAGCACCTTTAGCTAAACATTTACTGAGTTGGTATTTGTGTCGCTAGTGGCTCGTTTGCAGTTTTCTGTATTGTCATTAGCTCATGGCATCACTGAAGTAACAGAAATGGCCAGTAAGTTGTGATATAGACAAGCAGTTTGGAGCTACGTGCTGCTGGGACACGTTTTCAGCCTTGGACATGGACATGAACCACTGCCTCAGCTGCACGGTGGATGGTGCTTCCCCTTGCCTTTCCTGCAGAGCACAGGAAATAGAAAACAATTTGCAGGCTGAGGTGACTCCTGACTGCTTAGCCTTTGGGCTTTCCAGTCACTGGAGCTTCTGTTGTGTTTTGGCTTCTCTGCTTTCAGCTTTGTTTGCTTATTTTCTTTTTTTTTTTTTTCCAACTAAGTTTCTTCCAGCCATTCATTCAAAATAATTAAAACTAGGCTTCTTACCTCCCTACTTCCCCCTGCCTCCCATACTTTTCTCTGTTCCTGGCTGACCTTACATAATTAGAAGAGCTTTAACAACGACCTCAGTAGTTCGAATGTAGTCATTGGGCATACATTGTCTATGTAAAAAGTGTTGAACCAAAGTTCAGTGATAACCCGTACACGACATGGATGCTGTGTCCCTTTCACTTCACAAAAGCACAACAAATTTGAAACCAACACCTCATGTGGGCTTCGGCCATAGCTTGGAGCTCTTGCGAAGTGACTGCTCCTCCCAGGCTGGGCTGCAGTACGCTGGAGTACGACTAGTTTGGTGCTTGAAATGCCACCTGCTGCAGTGCTGATTTTTTACATTGTTTGTAATAAAGTGAGTGTGAGACAGAGTACTGTGGACACTGTTATTTGTGTGACAAAACCGATTGTATCGTGTGCCTTTCTGAATTGTTTTCTCAATTTTATGCTTTCATTGTTTAATGTAACTGCTCTGTACATCACTGGAAGTAATTCTAGACAAAACTAAACATGACATCCTTGTTCTGTAAGGCCGGTGTGAAATCTTTCCTGCTGCGGGGTGGGGCTGTTGGGAGTCGCTGCCGGAGGGCTCGGGGATTATTCACCCGCTGATCTCGGCCACGGGACTGGTAACGGTGCCGATGCCGAAAGCGGGAAGCGAGCACAGCACTCCCCGTCCCGGTTTTCCTGGTGCCGCGGGCAGGACATGAAGAGCCGGGCCGCCTGTGCGCCTGCTCGGGCGGGCGGACGTGGCGGCGGCGGGTTGGCGGGCGGAGCGGCCGCCCCGCCCGGCCCGGCGCGCCTCACGGGCGGGCGGTGGG